>JANAVB010013999.1:13343757-13493757 GCA_029216955.1 Iris pallida | reverse complement strand
GGGGTCCTCATGCGGCTAAGGGAGGGCGCATGCGGCCAGGAATGGGGAGGGCGCATGCGGCCAGGAATGGGGAGAGCGCATGCGGCTCAGTGTAGCGTCTCATGCGGCTCGAGAAGTGCAGAGTATTATGTGGCTAGGGATTGAGCGAGTTATGCGGCTAGATGAGTTCGGCCCTCATGCGGCTCAAGTACTTCTAGTCATGCGGCTGAAGAGAACACTTGCCGCATGAAATATTCATGCGGTCAAGTCAAGCACAGTTCATCTTCTCCGAAATTCCGAGAAGAAGAACACCATGAGAGCCAAGTCCTCAAGCTCCATAACTCCATCATCCGGAGCCCAAATCCGAACTTCCATAGGTCAAAATAGGGCAGAATAAAATGCTCTACAACATGGAACCATCAAAGCTCAGAAATAACAAGATTAAGTAGATCAAAACCCAGAAATCTGAAAATAAAATAAACTTAGATCTACAAGAATCTAGCCATGGAAAGTGGAAATGCCAAGTACTAAAGTAGGATAAAATACTGTAAGGAAGAGAATGAAGCAATAAAATTGAAGTTCCTTCATGAAGCAAGTTGCACTTGCCTAGACCTCTCTCTCTCTCTCTGGTAGGTGAAGAAGTAAATAGAAGAAGAAGAGGTTAATGAAGAGAGAGAAAGAAGAATGGGTTAATAAATGGGGATTATGGTGGTAGGTAGGGGGTTCACCCTTGGTCCATGATGAACCAATAGCAATCCCAAACCGAACCAAGCCAACCCGAACCAAGAATAAACCAAGCCATGAAGAAACTAAGCAAGAAATTATGCAATACAAGATAAAATACGTACACGTATTCCAAAATATGTAATACGAACCACAGGTATTACAACTCTACCCACCTTAAAAGAATTTCGTCCTCAGAATTTTATTAAGAGGCTAGAGAGACGAGGACAAGATATATTAATCATAAGCAAGCTATGACTAGGCAAGCAATCACTCATTCAAGCAAGGAATCGAAGGCATGAGGCATAAGGAAGACATTATACCTCACGAGTCAAACAAGTCGGGATATCACGATCGGATATCATCCTCACGCTCCCACGTTGACTCACCCAAAGAGTGATGACCCCAAGCAACTCGGACTAACTTGATAGTCTTATTATTGAGTATCTTCTCTCTCCGGTCCAATATAGACACGGGCCTCTCCTCATACGAAAGATTGGTACCAACAACCAATTCCGAATGATCCAGGATGTGGCTCGAGTCCGGAATATACCGTCGTAATTGGGATACATGGAATACGTCATGCACCTCGCTTAGCGACGGTAGAAGAGCGAGACGATAGGACACATCTCCTACTCGCTCCAGAATGTCGAACGGCCCTATATACCTAGGACTAAGCTTTCCCCGCATGCCGAAACGAATGACGCCACGGTTAGACGAAATCCTCAGGAATACATGGTCACCGACAGAAAACTCGAGAGGGCGCCGGTGAAAATCGGCCCAATGGCGCTGGCGATCTTGGGCAACTCGAAGATGATCTCTGACCCTCCTGACCACCTCAACTGTCTGGGCAATCATTTTTGGACCGAGCATTTGTCTCTCTCCAACATCATCCCAGGCTAGCGGGGATATGCACTTCCTGCCATAAAGTACCTCGAACGGTGCCATCTGGATACTAGCTTGGAAACTATTATTATACGAGAACTCTACCAGGTGCAGGTGATCTTCCCAAGAATCTTCGAAGTCGAGTGTACAGGATCGCAACATGTCTTCAAGAGTCTGGATTGTGCGCTCCGACTGGCCGTCTGTCTGTGGATGATAAGCTGAGCTGAACTGGAGGTGAGTCCCCAAACTCTCTTGCAGGCTACGCCAAAAGTGTGATGTGAATCTTGAATCTCGGTCCGAAGTGATACTGACTGGCACTCCATGCAATCTGACGATCTGCCTGAGATACATTTCTGCTAGCTGAGCCGTCGACTGACCAACTCTGAATGGGAGAAAGTGAGCTACCTTCGTGAGCCGGTCAACTATAACCCAAATAGCATCTCTACCAGCTGGGGATCTAGGCAATCCAGTCACGAAATCTATGGTCACATGCTCCCACTTCCCTTCTGGAATCGGCAAGGGCTGAAGAAGTCCAGCGGGCCTCTGATGTTCAGCCTTAACTTGTTGGCAGACTAAACAACGAGAGACATACCGGGCTATCTCCCTCTTCATGCCATTCCACCAAAAATGCTGACGGATATCACGGTACATCTTCGTACCACCGGGATGAATAGAATACTGAGAACTGTGAGCCTCTGCAATGATTTCCTGTCTGATATCTCCACTGGGTACATAAAGACGCTTACCATGTCGAAGTGTACCATCCTCATGAATGCATAACTCTGGTCTTCGTCCTGCCTTACACTCTGCTCTGAGTCGCTGAAGCTTAGAATCTGTTGACTGCGCCAACCGGATCCTCTCGACTATAGTGGACTGAACTTGCATACTGGCCATCAATGCCACACTAGAAGGGAGAACAACTTCTATACCCATCTTCTGAAGATCTGCTAACAGCTCTGGTTACGCTGTTAGGAAATAAACTCCGGCTCTCCTGCTCAATGCATCCGCAACGACGTTGGCCTTCCCAGGATGATACTGCAGATTGACATCATAATCCACAAGTAGCTCCAGCCACCTCCTCTGACGCATGTTAAGATCCTTCTGGGTGAAAATATACTTCAGGCTCTAATGATCGGTGAAAATCTCCACCCTATCTTCGTACAGGTAGTGCCTCCACAACTTAAGTACAAACACTACTGCTGCCAGCTCCAAGTCATGGGTTGGGTAATTCCTCTCATGATCACGAAGTTGCCATGACGCATAAGCTATTACCTTCCCATGTTGCATCAGAACACATCCTAAACCTCTGCCCGAAGTATCACAATACACGAAGAATCCTCCGGTTCCATCTGGAAGTGCGAGAATGGGAGCCGTCATCAAGCCTCGCTTCAACTTCTCAAAAGAATCTTGACATTCTACTGTCCAAGCAAACTGCACCTCCTTGCAGGTCAACTGGGTCAATGGCACTGAAATCCGAGCAAAATCTGAAACAAACCGTCGGTAGTAACCGGCCAATCCAAGAAAACTATGGACTTCTGCAACGGTACTGGGCACTAGCCATGACTCAATAGCCACGATATTCTGGGGATCCACTTCTACTCCTCCTCTGGTGATGATGTGACCCAAGTACGAAATACGATCGAGCCAGAACTCACATTTACTGAACTTGGCATATAACTGGTGCTCCCTGAGAATCTGAAGAACCATACGGAGATGCTGCTCATGCTCCACTTCACTCATGCTATAGACCAGGATGTCATCCAAAAAATAATCACAAACTGATCCAAATAGGGCATGAAAATACGATTCATGAGATCAATGAATACAGCCGGCGCATTGGTCGTTCCAAAGGGCATCATTAGGAACTTCCAATGCCCATATCTCGATCTAAAAGCTGTCTTCGGGATGTCCTGCTCTCTGACTCTGATCTGATGATATCCTGAGCGCAAGTCGATCTTCGAGAATACTGCTGCCCCTTTGAGCTGATCAAACAAGTTATCTATCCTCGGAAGAGGGTATTTGTTCTTGATTGTCACTGAGTTCAAGGTACGATAGTCAACACATAACCTGGACGTACCATCCTTCTTTTTCACAAGAAGCATCGGGGCTCCCCAAGGCGATCCACTAGCACGAATGAATCCCTTGGCTTGAAGTTCTTTAATCATATTGTACAAGATCTCCAATTCTGAAGACGCTATCCTGTAGACTCTCTCTGATACTGAGGCTGTTCCTGGAATCAAGTCAATGGTGAACTCGATCTCTCGCTCTGGCGGCATCCCTGGAAGCTCTTCGGGAAAAACATCTGGAAACTCATCTACTACTCGGGAAAACTGAACTGCTGCTACTGCCATCCGCAATACTGAAGGAGAGGGCTCAACTTTGCCTCGAGAGAAGGAAAACTCTGGCTCACCTGGAATGCTGAAAATGACTCTGCCGATATGGCAGTCTATTCTAGCGTACTGGTTCCTCAACCAATCCATCCCTAAGACCACATCATAATCGGCTATCGGAAACTCTATCAATCTAGCGGGAAATTCCTTACCGCTAACCATGATCCGACACGAGGAAAACACCCTATCGACTCCCACAAGTCCGTTACCAGTCAGTATATTGAGCCTTACTGATAATGACTCGGGCTCCAATCCTATCCGTGTCGCGAATCGTGCAGACATAAAAGAATACGACGCACCAGAATCAAATAAAGCTGAAGCTGGAAAGGAGTTGATGAGAATAGTACCTGCCACTACCTCTCCTGGTGCCAATCCTTCCTCTGCGGTCATCACAATAGCCTGACCATGCCCTCGGGGTGCTGGTCCCCTCTGCTGAAATCCTTGCTGCCTATTCTGACTCAAGACTTGGGCTTGAGCATGCTGCTGGGGGTGTTGCTGTTGGAATACCTGGGACTGAGGCGGCAAAGGCCTCGGTAATGGATACTGCTGCTGTTGGACCGGAGCTGGTCCTCTCACCGAAGAGCTAGAAAGGTTGGATGGTGATGAACCACCCCTATTCGGGCAAGATCCAACCATATGGTCTGCTGCTCCACAAGCCAAACATAATCCCTGTGCCCTGCGGCACTCTGCCACTACATGGCCTGGCTTCCCATAATGAGAACATTCCACTGCGAAAGACTGCTTCTGCTTCTGCTGCTGCTGAGGGTACGTCAGGGTTGAATGCTGGACCGACGTCACTGAGGCTGCTCGCCTCGGAGCTCCAATAGTCAAAGCCCTGGCTGCCGGGGTTGGGGCTGAAGACTGATTCATCTGGCTGTGGGATCTCTTCCGACCCCCGGCCCTATCTACAATCCTCTGGGAGGTATACTCATGCCTCCTAGCTGCTCTCAAGACTGCATCAAAAGTCTGATGCTCAAACTGCTCAACTGCCAATAGAATCTCTAGGTGAAGCCCCTGCTGAAATCGCTGGGCCCTATCATACTCGGTTGCCACCAAAGTGGGAGCAAACCGACTGAGTCTCGAAAACTCGGCCGCATATCCGTCGATCGTCCTGCCCATCTGCTTCAGATTGGTGAACCTCGTCTGTAGATCACATCGAGCTATAGCATCAAAATACTTGGTCTGGAATCTCTCTCTGAACACTGTCCAAGCAATGGGTGCTACTAATCCAACGGCCTGAGCTGCCCACCAGCTGTAGGCAAGATCTAACAACTGTAGGCGCACCACGGTCACCTTCTCGTTCTCTGGGGTCCTGGCTGCTTCGAGAATCACTTTAGTATCCTGAAGCCAGGCATCTACTGCGATAGCATCTTCACTACCGTGAAAGAATGGAGGGTTCAAGCGCTTAAAGCCGTTGGCCGCGCTGTTACCCTGATGACCTCCTCTGGTCAAAGCATCCGTCACTGCCTGGTGCAAGGCATCTCCACGACGATCTTGGGAAGCTATCAAGGTCCTGACGAGTCCTACCAAAGTGCCATCATCAGGCTCGGCAGGCTGAATTGGCTGGACTGGTGGTTCTCCGCCAGAAGGCACAACTCTGGAGGCTACTCCGGAATGCTAGGCTTGATCTCCTGGTTGCTGCTGATCCACGGGAAGTGCTCTGCCTCGCTGACCGGCAGGTCCAGGAACGATGCCGCTGAAGAAGACGACATGGGGAACAAATAAGGAAGGACCAAGACAGATCAATGATACAAGTATATGATCAGGACAAGAATTTAGCTATTCAGAAGATACGAGCAGAGATCAAGGGCGAATACTGATTGAGACATCTATTCGGTAAACCTTCACATATCTTGATTTACAAGACCTGCATGGGCCACCACTTAAACCATGTCACGCCCCAGAACCAGAATACTGGAGAGCGGGGGCAGACATAGCCTGCTACGTATATGAAATGGATTCTATCTCGCTATACGATCACGGCTGTCTAGATACATGAGGGTTTACTACAAGCCAACAGTCTCCTATGGTCATGAACAAGCTTAGTGTCTCAATCACAAGCAAGTAAGTAAGGTCACAAGATGTATGATCGTTAAATATACAATAATAAGGCGTCCCAAATATTATATATTCAGCTGATCATGAAGCTAGTTGTTACAAAATGTTAGGACTAGCAAGAGTTTAGTCATACATGATCAACCCTAGGATCTGTCAATCATGTTACAGCCCGTAGGCAGACAGTAAGTAAGTGCAATCGAGCTAAACAGGTACGCGATAGAGTGGGAGAGCCAAAAATAACCCACTCGTTGTCCTGGTTACGCCTGGTGTTCACCATCGGACTGGAAAAGCGGTAGATCCTCTGGAGCTGCTCCAAAATCTGGCCATACAAAACCAGCTGGGTCAGATCCCAGAAAGAGCAAGTACCACAAAGGAAGCTTCACTTAGGAACTAAAACCAGCAATTAGCACAATAGCAATAGATTAATAATAAAGACAGGAATTAAGGAAAAGCATAACAGGTGATATACGATGAGATAACAATAGAACTATTCAGATAACCAGGTTATAACCCGTAAACCAAACAAGGACCGGGGTTGTAACCCTTCGTCTAAATAAAACTTAGAATTCTCACCATTTATCGGTAAAATAAATATAAGCATTCTGGTCCTGCAGTAATCTGGAACGAGATCAGGACAAGACTAGACTGGTTAGACTCCATCCAATCATTTCACGGCCAAGCAAGAATTACGGTTTGATACTTTAACTAACTAGGGTTATCACAGGCCTAGTTACTAGCAAGATGCAGAGAGATTACTCTACAGCCACAAGCCCTGCAGACCATCCAGGTTACCCGGGTTGAAAGATTAGAGTTGAATTCAGGTGGGTACATCGTCCAGAAAACGAATGTACCCTTAGGTAGCTTGAAGGGTGCAACACATGACAGTGTGCTGGAAATGTGCCCTACTCGACGGCATGCTACAGATCCCAAGGCATGCCCAGGTAACGGGATTTCCTGTAGCTGGAAGATCTCTTTATGACTAATGTATTAATCTAGTTATTAGCCTTAGTCCATTTTAGTAGGTACTCTTGACCGTGGTACTCAGGAGTCCCCTCCTAGACATGATACAAGACAGGACTGGGTTATTTGTACAAACACAATCGCCCACGGTATCCATGTTACTATACAGGTCATGTCATATCAGGTAGCCGTCGCAACAGCTTATCAAGATATATCATGTCAGGTTATCAGGTCGAGAGTACTTGTCAGGAGTGCGCCACGATGGGCCACTATCATGTCATGTCAGGTTTACTTGTCAGGAGTGCACCACTACGGGTCACTGTCGTGTCATGCTAGTTCCTTGCCACACCATGCCATGTACAATTGTCATTTCAATCATGTCAATCAAATCGTGATTATCAAGTTCAGGACAAAAGGCATAAGGATATAAAATGAGCGTAAAAATATACAATAGAGGATTTACAAGACATAGGCAAATAATAATAAAATAATAGTACACAGGGCTGTTGGAGAGCCATGCGGCTCAGGCACATGCGGCCAAGAATGATCCCATGCGACTGGGGAGAGAATAGCCCATGCGGCTAGATAGGGTCAGGCGCATAGAGCTGAGCTAGAAGGAGGGTCATATGCGGTTAGCGGGAAGGGGTGGACTATGCGGCTGAGGATGGACTCGGCCTCATGCGGTTGCTTATGCGGCTCTGGAAGAAAGTTTTCATACGGCTCGCGGAAGCAAGGCCTATGCGGCTCAAGTAGTGCGGGGTACTATGCGGCTGGGGTCGAGCGAGTTTCATGCGGTTGGGAAGAAGTTCTCATGCGGCTGGGTCAAGAAGTGGGGTCCTCATGCGGCTAAGGGAGGGCGCATGCGGCCAGGAATGGAGAGGGCGCATGCGGCCAGGAATGGGGAGGGCGCATGCGGCTCAGGGTAGCGTCTCATGCGGCTCGAGAAGTGCAGAGTATTATGCGGCTGGAGATTGAGCGAGTTATGCGGCTAGATGAGTTCGGCCCTCATGCGGCTCAAGTACTTCCAGTCATGCGGCTGAAGAGAACACTTACCGCATGAAATATTCATGCGGTTAAGTCAAGCACAGTTCATCTTCTCCAAAATTCTGAGAAGAAGAACACCATGAGAGCTAAGTCCTCAAGCTCCATAACTCCATCATCCGGAGCCCAAATCCGAACTTCCATAGGTCAAAACGGGGCAGAATGAAATGCTCTACAATATGGAACCATCAAAGCTCAGAAATAACAAGATTAAGTAGATCAAAACCCAAAAAATCTGAAAATAAAATAAACTTAGATCTACAAGAATCTAGCCATGGAAAGTGGAAATGCCAAGTACTAAAGTAAGATAAAATACTGTAAGAAAGAGAATGAAGCAATAAAATTGGAGTTCCTCCATGAAGCAAGTTGTACTTGCCTAGACCTCTCTCTCTCTCTGGTAGGTGAAGAAGTAAATGGAAGAAGAAGAAGAGGTTAATGAAGAGAGAGAAAGAAGATTGGGTTAATAAATGGGGATTGTGGTGGTAGGTAGGGGGTTCACCCTTGGTCCATGATGAACTAATAGCAATCCCAAACTGAACCAAGCCAATTCGAACCAAGAATAAACCAAGCCATGAAGAAACTAAGCAAGAAATCATGCAATACAAGATAAAATACGTACACGTATTCCAAAAATACGTAATACGAACCACAGGCATTACAGGCGTGGGGCCACTTCGCGACTCGGAGTCAAGCCCTTGGATAGTCTAGGTATAGGGCTATGTGTCCGAACTGCTGGAACGATCCCTCGTCGCGTTGTGTGCTCGTACGAAGAGTGTTTCAGTCCCGAATTTCAGCCGGGTGAACAGAATGGCTGAACAATGCACGATGAATAACTCCGCGCTCGCTCAACGAAATGTCGTGAAATTTTACGGGCGAGTGGACAGAGGTTGCCCTTATGTGCTCGTAAAATTTCATGCAATACGGAGCTCTATACGTTGAGTTATGACGCATAGACAGCAGGGCATACACGGGACCATGCACGGGATCTCGTGCACGCGTGTCTGTGTCCGTTCGGATGCCGAAATCGTGTCAATTTTCGATCCATCTTTCCAAAAGTTGTTACAAATCATATAAGAAAGGATTTTGTGAAAACAGAATCGAAAATTAACACTTTTCAATTCTAAGTGGTATTTTGCCGAATACGTGCAACTTGAGACCGATACGTGTCCGATACCGCTATCAAACGAAACCAAAATCCTTTGAAACTTCATACACAGATCAAGGGTGCCTATATGGATGCAATAATGAAGAAAATTCTAGAGAAATAAAGGTAGATCGGGATTTACGTATTGAGAGTCATAATCTCAATAAACGAAACTCCTCGAACGACGTGTCGGTCAATTCTCCTCAAGTAAATGCCTCCGTCTCCTCGTTAGTAATACTCCAGAAAATCCTCCTCTTCTAGACGAGTGCAACGGAGTTCGTTTGGGGAGAAACGGACTCCAGATGAAGAAACTAGAATTTTTGGAGGAGGAAAACTTTTAGGGTTTCACTTGTGGAGGCTATGCTTCACAAATGAATGAGAGAGGGGAGGGTACTGTTGTGGATGGCCAGTATGGGGGTTTCTAGGGTTAGGGTTTCACATGAGCCAACTCCCTCAAGTTGTAATAAGGCCCAAGTCACAAAGGCTCAAAAAGGCTATATGCAAAAAGGCTTAAAATCATCCAAAAGCCTTCTAAATTGGGCCCAAGCCCTAAATAAATTCTAAGACATGGTTAGGCTCCTTTAGAAAGTCCACTAAGGTTAAACCAGTTGCTAGAACAACACAAGTCAAAATATCTAGAAAAATCACAAAATGGCCAAAATGGCTAAAATGACTAAAAGACCCTTTCTATGAAAAAGTGGATGCTACATTGACTGCTTCCAGATCAAACTTCTTTAATAAATCTTTTGTGTACTTGACTTGATTTATGAACGTTCCATTGTTGGTTTGTTTGATTGCAAGTCCGAGAAAGAATTTTAGCTCTCCCATCATGCTTATCTCAAACTCATTCTGCATAAACTTTGAAAATTCTTGACAAAGAGATTCATCAGTAGATCCAAAAATGATATCATCTACATAAATTTGAATCAAAAGATTGCCATTAAAAGACTTTATAAACAATGTAGTATTAACCTTCCCTTTTGAAAAACTATTATCAAGTAGAAAAGAGCTTAGATGATCGTACCAAGCATGATGGGCTTATTTCAAACCGTATAATGCCTTTTTCAACTTGAAAACATAATCAGGATTTTTGAAATCAGTAAAACAAGGAGGTTGAGCTACATAAACTTCTTCTTTTATAAAACCATTCAAAAATACAATTTTAACATCCATTTGAAATAACTTAAAATTATGAAAACATGCAAATGCACATAACATGCGAATGGATTCTAATCTCGCAACTGGGGCATACGTCACATCGTAGTCGATACCTTCTTCCTGATTGTATTCTTGATCTACGAGTCGAGCCTTGTTACGAGTCACTAAGACATTCTCATTCAGTTTATTTTGGAATACCCAGCGAGTGCCAATGACCGGATGATCAATGGGCTTGGGAACAAGTTCCCAAACTCGATTCTGTTTGAATTGGTTCAATTCATCTTGCATACCATCTAACCAAAAATTACTACTACATGCTTCTTCAATATTTTTGGGTTCAAGCTATAAAATAAAAGCAACACAGGAAGCTATATCTTTACTAGAGGAACGAGTACTTACACCCCTGGTAATCTCACCAATTACCAAGTCCTTTGGATGGTCTGCCAAAAATCTTATTTCTTTTGGCATATCCTCTGGATTGCTAGTTTCGACTTCTGGTTCTGTACGTGATTTGCTTGGAGAATCAGCTGGTGCTTTGTGTGAAGGTTCTGCAGGAGCTGTACTTGGTATACTTATGTTTTTATCATCATCGACTGAGTGTTGATTGAGTTCGTCAAATTTAATATTTATTGTTTCTTCGATGATCATCGTTCTCTTGTTGAAGACTCTGTACCCTTTGCTTTTCGTCGCATAACCTAAAAATATACCTTCATCGGCCTTTTCGTCAAATTTTCCCAAATTGTCTTTAGTATTAAGAATACAGCATTTACAACCAAATACTTTGAAATAAGAAACAGAGGGAGTTCTATCAAACCATAATTCATAGAGAGTCTTCTTCGATAGAGGTCGAATTAGAACCCTATTGAGAACATAGCACGCTGTATTTACAGCTTCAGCACAGGTATTTAGGTAGACTAAACTGATTTAACATTACTCTAGCCATTTCGGATAGAGTCCTGTTCTTACGTTCCACAACTCCATTTTGTTATGGAGTCCTAAGGCAAGATAACTAATACAAATAACCGTGTGTGTCACAAAATTGCTTGAACTCTACATTCTCAAATTAGCCGCCATGATCGCTTTGAATACGAGTGATCATGAAATCCTTTTTATTTTGAACCTTCTTGCAAAAGGTGACGAATTCTGATAATGCATCGTTCTTGCGTGCAATAAAATATACCCACGTGTATCTAGAGAAATCATCTACTATTAAAAATACATATAAATTACCACCTAGGCTAGCAATTCTACTAGGTCCAAATAAATTCATATGTAGCAATTGTAGAGGTCTAGTGGTACTTACAGCGTTCTTGGACTTAAAAGCGGCTCGGGTAGCTTTATTCTTTTCACATTCGCTACATATTGTATCCTTCTTGAAAGAAATGTTCGGCAAGCCTCGTACCAGATTCTTTGTGGATAGTCTTAAAATTGTGTCCATGTTTGCATGATCGAGTCTTATGTGCCATAGTTGACTCTCATCACTTTTGGCCATCAAGCATCTATCTGCTTTGTTAGCATCTTCTAACAGATAAAAAACATATATATTGTCTTCCCTGATACCTTCAAATATAGTACTACTAGTTGAGCTATCAACTATAGTATATTTATCTTTGACAAAGTTAATGCCATAACCGTGATCAGCTAAATGGCTTATGCTGAGCAGATTATGTTTTAACTCGGTAACTAAACAAACATCTTTAATCATAGGATAGGAAGCCTTACTAATATTACCAATACCAATTATGTACCCTTTCAAATTATTATCGAAGGAGACGTATCCTTCTTTCTTCTTCGACAGTGTTGCGAATAATAAAGCATCACCGGTCATATGTCGTGAGCAACCGCTGTCGAGGATCCATTTGCTTCTAGCATGTGAAGGGCGTTTCACCTACAAAAGAATTTGCAGATGAAAACTTTGGTACCCATTTCTTATAGGGTCCTACAATGTTAGTTTTTGGTATCCATTCACAAATTTTAAATCAACAAGCTTTCTAACAGCACATGAAGAAGAAATATGACCAACGGTGCCACAATAGGGAAATTTAGCATGTTGAGTGTTGAAAGCAGAGTGTTGTGCATTACTGGTAGGTCTAGGTTTTATAGTATAAAATAATGCATGGCTCTTTGTCTTTTTGGGCAATGGTTCAGTCTGGTTAGGTCTGACAGTGTTGGGTGTGACCATGTTTCGATGATTCGATAAGTGCACGTGTTAGGGTAGTAAGCAGCAACTTTAGGCTATTTTTCTATCCTAATTTCCAACTTTTTAGAGGTGTCATATAATAAGCTATATTTAGCAATGAGTGCATCATTTCTAACAGTAGCTTACTGGAGACTTTTCTTCTCTTTGAGTAAGTCTTCCTCTAATTGGGTAATGGTCTTGTCCTTCTCTTCGGATATTCTTTGGATCTCGTGTAATAACAGCTTAACAGAAGAAAGCTCACCTTCCTTACTAGAACAATTACTACTTCTAACCTCATCTAGTGGTCGGTAAGTCTTTCTATTTCACCTTTGTACTCTTTGAGTACCTTCTTAGAGGTCTGATATTTGCTACGCTATCTTCTGTAATCCCCTAAGTGGTCAGTAAAGGCTTCTCCTAGTTGCTCAAAGGTAAAATCATCATAAGTATCAAATAGGGGGTTAGTGGTTACCTGATCGTACGCCATCAAGCATACATTTGCAGCGTCATCTGATTACTCGTCTTCTGAGTCACTAGCTTCACTTTCATGCCATATGCTTGTATTGGCATATTTTTGGGACGTAGACTTCTTCAGGTAGCCCTTATCATATTTACTGTTCTTCCTGGTTGATGATGATGCTGTTGGACAGTCCTTCTTCATATGTCCTTTCTTCTTACAACCATAGCAAATAGGATCTTCATCATTGTTGTTACCGTTGCTGTTGTTGTCCTTTGTTCATCTGTTGAATCTCATGAACTTCTTAAATTTTTTTACCATAAGAGCTTGATCCTCAGTGTCAGAGTCACTGTCGTCGGAATCATCTTCTACAGTTCTTCTATATTGAGCCTTGAAAGCGATCGACTTCTCTGACTTCTTCTTTGGTGTAGCATCTTCAAAGTCTTGAAGTTCCAGCTCGTGAGTGAGTAGCTTACCCATGAGTGTTTCAAGAGACATTGTTGAGAGGTCGTTCCCATTAATAATTGCTGTAGCCTTTGGAATCCAATTCTTCGTGAGAGCTCGTAGAAGTTTGTAAATCTTCTCATGGTTACTGCAATCCTTGCCTAATGACGACAGAGGATTTATAATATCCAGGAATCTTTTAAACATCTGAGTGACAGATTCATTTGGCTTCATCTTGAATGCCTCATACTCCTGAGTAAGTCTGTTGATCTTTGACTCCTTGACTTGCATCGTACCTTCGTGGGTTACTTCAAGAAGTTACCACACTTTATTTGATGTTGTGCAAGTAACACCATGTTAAATTCAGTCCTGTCTAAGGCACAAAATAAAGCGTTAATAGCACGTGCGACAAGGCTGGCCTTTTTTTTCCTCATTAGTATACTTATCATGTGGTTTTTCAACCAAAACATCTTTAACAAGAATACGAGAAGGTTTTTTATAGCCATCAACAACTACAAACCATAAGTCAAAGTATAGAGATTTTAAGAAAAAATTTATCTGTGTTTTCCAATAGGTATAATTTGTACCGTCAAACAGAGGAGGTCTGTTTGTGGCTTGGCCTTCACTTATGCACTTCATAGTTGCCATGTGTTGTGTTGTGATCTATGTAATAGTTAAGAATAGTAAAATTATAACTGCAATGTTATCTTGCTTTACCTGTATAACCCGTTCTGATACCAATTGTAGGAACGAATTTGTAAAGCACAATACTCTAGGGGGGTGAATAGAGTAGGCAGCAGAATATAGCTAATTTAAAAAGTTAGCAGCAAGATCATAGAGAAATATATATATCACAAGTAAATAACTGTAAAAGCAAAGATCAGAAAGCAAACGCAAAGACGACGATGTATACTGGTTTTTCTCTTGTGAGGACTAGTACAGTCGGAAGAACTCTAGCTTCCAGTTTAATCCACTATTAGAAAATATCGCAAATTTTCATACGAAGTCCTTACAACTTCTACAAACGCGAGCTTTGATACGAAGTACTCGACCAACTTCAATTGTGAAGAGTCTTTCTTTAATCAAGCCTCTGATTACAATCGCTCTGAAGCTTCTAGACCGTATCGTACTGGCAAATCGACTAGAGGATTGTAACTGGCTTGGGATTTAAAAAATAAAGCTTAGAACTCTTTGGAATAGAACAATAGGCTTTAGACAGAAGGGATGAAAGTGAATGAGTGAATTGAAATGATCGAAATCCTTCTATATTTATAGTTTTTCCAAAGGCAGAACTCTGTCAGAATTCGGGCAGAACTCTATAAGAAAATCTCGTTTGGATCCGTAATTGCAGGGAGACCAAGTTCAAAAAGTAACGTTTACTAACCGAACTCTGGCCGAACTCGGGCCGAGTTCTGTTAGGGTTGGTCAGGGTTTTTGTAATTCGATTTTTGGGCTTTTTGAAATAGTTTTAAGCAGTTATGAGCTTTTTGGAAATAGGGGATGTTTTTTAAAACATGGGATGTTTTGAAAACATTTTTAGGGTAGCCTATTTGCGAGTACGACTCGGTGTACAATGTATTCCTAGACTCAATAAAAAGTGAAAATTACATTGCATAAAGGAAATACAGACTCGAGTGGCAAACACAACTTCGGTCTTGAACAGAATGGATAGCAGATCTTTGGCAGTCTCCAAGAGTCCAAAACATCTTTAAGTACCCCATATATCGAAACAGAGTTTGATCAATTATTAAAATCAGGTTTGACTATGACTAATGGGCCAACAAGAAGGATACAACTTAATCACATGAACTAGAGGTAGATAAAAGGCAGGATAAGTTAGATATGAAATCTCAAAGAGAAGTACAAACAAAAGAAAATAAGTCCAAGTGTCTAAACAACGCTAACATCTCAACATCCAGAATAATACAACTCAGAAGTCGAACACAAATAACATATGAAATAAGATAAGTAGCCTAGCAGTCTAGCCTAGGCAATAGGGATGGTGTCCACAGCTATAGCTTTATCCTTCCAAAGGTCAAACTCACAGGAATCATCTAGGTGTGCTCCATAGCAGGTGGTACAGAAACCCTCAGTATCATCAGTAATATTTTCAACAGGTCCAGTCAGGACATGAACGAGTACATATCTCTCAAACAGTTCATATCATGACAGGAAATATAAAACAAGCAATAGAATAAGATACATGAAGTGCAGTAAGAAATGTACATGACAGATAAGAGAGATATTTGTAAACTGGAAATATATATATGGTAAGTAAGAACTGTAAGTGACTAAGTGATTTAGAGCACAAGATAGTTATGTAATCGGCTTGGTGTTGTACATGACTAAGTTACAGAGTTTGCACACAAGTAAACTAACATGAATAATCACATAACCACTTCTACTCCTCCGTCCCTATTCAATACACAAAGATCCATTCAAGTTATGTTACGTACATGATGATTATTTTGCACAAGAAGATCATGTGAGCACATGAGAGTACATGAGAGCACACGATTTGTATACGAATATCACGAATACAAGGAGTACACGATGCTCAAGGTAAAGTACACGAACATGAAATACCCGATGTATCCGCTGATGGGATAACATCGTATAAAAAGATCCGTATAGTACTAATCCGTGATAACAAGTGTCAGCATCAGGTAAAGTAGTCTAGAGCAAGAATATAGATCCTGACAAGTATGAAACGATCAGAGAATGTACTCGCCTGATATCCTGAATGACTGATGATAATAAATATCCGTACATGAGTAACTGAGTCCTATTTAGAGCAACATAGGTTACAATGTATCCAAGATGTTATAAATGAAGTTTATAAAGCATTCTACATGATTCTAGGTCATTTTAGGTCAAAGTCAACTCTTGGACAACTGTGGTCAACAAAGTCAAACTTAGACTATTGGGTCAATTGGTCAAACTCTGGTCAACCCTAACATATGTAATCACAAGTATCTATTGGGTATCTAATTAACCAATATATATACTCAACCCTATAGCTTGACATACAATCCAAATATATATATATATATATATTTTTATATATACTCAACCCTATAGCTTGACATACAATCCAAATATATATATATATATATATATATATATATATATATATAAAAAAAAAAAAATATATATATATATATATATATATATATATATATATATATATATATATATATATATATATATATATATATATATATATATATATATACACACACATTACTCACCGTAAGTAACCCTTATATCTGACACCAATACTTATCTAAATCTCTGAACACTCAAGTAATCTCTAAGACAGATACTAACATTCTAACATTACATAACCCCCAATACTCAGCCCCATAACTGTTCTTATATATTCATATAATACATTCCCACCTACTTGTATATAAACACAAAAACGTATCCTTATAAACTAATTGACTCTTATTCTAATACCCATAATCTCCTAACCAAAAGCCAAAATAGGATACTCATAGGATACCTTAGCCTAAACCATTGAGGGCCATTGTCAATGGCCAAATGCTGCTGCCGATACTTGCATTTGCAAATGCAAGCCTATCTGCACTCTCTAGCTTATGCCACACACATCACCCTATACCTGACTACTTTTATCTGATACACAAGACTCTCACTAAACTGACTAATTTAGGACACACACACACACTCTATCTATACATTTACAACCCAGGATACTCACTGTCATACCTTTCCTGTTGACCTTCCCATGGTCTGATTCACCTAAAAAGGGGATCCATAGGCCAACCATTTCTTTTTCTGACCTATGTGCAGGGACTCCCTTGTTGTTCTCTACTTACCATGGCCTATGGCAAAAAGGTTCTTAACACACATGGCTAATTGCCATACTCCCAACACATCTGCACTACAGATCCTCCTCACCTTACCCTTGTCTCCTTAATGCTACCGAAGCCCCTACTGACCCCCAAGTATGTGCTTCCTATTTGACATGCTACTTGCTGCTATAGCATTATCTTGCTAAACCCCTACTAACCTGCCTTTGTTGTTGTTTTACTGATACTTACATCTCATCTAGGTTCTCCTAGATATTAGCCCATACGCTGCTACCAAATCTAAGTGCTATTACACTAAAACCCCAAACCCTTCACTGGAAGCTAATCTTTGAATACAAGCCTCTCCTATATGCTACCAAGCCCGACCAAATACTCTTTTAACCAAGCAACACAGGCCATAAGGCCATATGCAACTGCTTGACTGCTCTGCAACATACTGTAGCAAATGCATGAGCCTCAAAGCCGGTGCTACATGCTCATGCTCCCTGCTGTCCTTAGCCAAATGGCCAACTCAAATCCTTTACCTGGTCTGCAGGGATCAACATAGCCTAAGCCAATGCCATGCCCCTAAGGTCCAAAGAGTCACATGTACACATGTGTCTAACAACAATGTCAGTTGTCCACATAGGTGCCCAAGTGTCTGTAAGTGTCACAGTGGTGTCAAAATTGGGCACAAGCAGGGCTCGTGCACGCATGTCGAGTCCTCTAGGATACTGCATGTCTAACTAATCTTTTTGTGTCCGTATTAGTGGGTAGATGGGTCATAGGGGTTTGTGCCAGTGTGCCTGATTAGTATCCAAAGTGTGTCGTGTCCATGATACGAAGCCGTATCAGTAACTGATACGTACGCGTGTGTGCATAGTACAAAGTCAGTACGAGTGTCATAACTCACTCGACACGACATCAATTCACCCTAAATTTTGGGAAAGGCCTGTCAGACATGGCCCCGACCTACTGACCAATTTTGGTGGTGTCTTGTGTCGTGTCCAACCAGTTATCGTGCTCGTGCAGTAGGATACTGCACCACTGCCTCGTACAGTGTCTCGTGTCCAAAAATTGATACACAAACCATAGTAAAACTGACTCAGCCTTCATGAAATATGATCCACACATATATAGCTACAAATTTGTGAAATTAGTTTTAAAAAATAGCAACATAAATTCCTAAGGGACATTTCACCAAATATTTTACACTACACTCCGATACGCCTCCGATAAGCATGTCAAATAGATTTGAATTCTCACCAAACTTGGTCAACAGCTAGGGGGACCCTAAATGAATGCATCTATGGAGAGAAATCAGAATATTAATAGGTTTAGAGGCCATTACCTATTGAGAGTTGGAATCTCAATGAAATTGCACTTGAGAGTCAAATCCCTCCAATTCCAATGGTTAAATTGCTTCAAATCCTTGCTAGCTAGTCACTAATGACCTCCTCTATAATAGGGGAGTGTATTGCAATTGATTATGTTCAATTTGGAATTAATTTGGAGAAAGGGGATGGATTTGGGGAAGAACTCAAATTAGGGTTTCAAGATGTAATGAAAAGAGGCAAGGGGTATGCTAACATGTGTTTATATAGGGAAGGGGACCCTTTGATGGCAGCCAAGGGTGTCTCTAGGGTTTGGGTAGATATTTAGTGCAATAGGTAGGCTTCTACATGCATAATTCAAACCCTTCTATTAAAGGCCCATGTAAATTAGGGTTTCCTACAAATATCTCCATTCTAACTTAATATCAAGATATTCCTAAACCTTGTCATTTAGTTGGAAGCTTCTTATCTAATATCTAGGCTTACGACTAATATCAAGATTAGGGCAATTCTAGGCTAAGGCCTAATATCTCAATTAGCACATTACTAATTAATCAAAATTCGAATTAATACAAAAGTCACAAAATGACCAAAATACCCTTAGCCTAGAAAGTGGTAATTAGCTAATCTAATCACATGTGATAGGTCCCAATGGTCATGGTTAGTCTCTAGGCTAAGTAGCTCTAGGGTTACACTAGTAAAACACCAAAATCATAATACACCAATTAAATTAGTATTTAAATAATCTAAATTCACCTATTATTTATTAGCAAGATTTAAATATATTATTTAATAACAAACATGGTCAATTTTATAAAAGTTCAAAATTACCCTCATTTTAGAAAAGTGGTGGTTACAAGTCTACCCTCCTTAGAATAATTTTGTCCTCAAAATTTAAGTCGGTCGTACTCCTTTTAGGGTCACGTCCCCAACAATCATGGTCTCTGAAAACTCTATCTAAATCATTCAATTTGAAGGAATAACCTACGGGGTCATGGTATACAATATCAATCTGGGGTCGCGTCTAGCTATACTAGTCATACTACATCACTAGGCAGTCATAAAGTATAAATCATACAGGCAATAGTAGGGTGCATCAATCATCAGACATGCTAAGGTCTAGGTCAAAACTCCCCTCCAACTAGGTCTGGTGACTAGAACTCCCTCTTGGAGGCGAGGCCTAAATTCCTAAGGCATTCCTCATGAATCAAGCTCTTGTTAAACTTTTCTTCCTTCTTTTTGATCCTACTCTCCCCTATCAACTTAATCATCCCAAAATTTAAATTCCTACACCTTGTCCTAACTTGGATCCAAAATCTCTAGGTCAAAGTTTATGAAATCCTCAAACTTGTTCAATTCACTGTCCTTAAAATCTTTCGAAGTTAATACTACTATGTCATGTTGGAACTTATTCTCCATTATAAAATCAACCTTCGTATTTCCTTCACATACACCTTCAATATCATCCTTCTTAAATCTTAAAATCTCTACCAAATCTTTAAATTTTCCTATATACTATTTTAACCATCTATATATACATCCTACTATCCTACTTATCAGTCGAAGGGGTCACTACTGTAGAAGCATGAAAATTTCAGCAGACTGGACATATGCGCCCAACTCACCAAGGAGCCTTATGCGCCCAAATCACCAATGAGCCTTATGCGCCCAAAGCTTCCCGCAAGGTTATATGCGCCCAAGCTCCAATGAGGTCATATGCCCATGCGCCCAAGACAACCTCCTCCAGAAGGGGGCGTATAGCCCTGTTTCAGGCTATACGCCCAAGCCAGAACAGCCCCTGACTCGGTCAAAGCCACGATCAAAACGTGCACCAAAGCGTACGACCACGTCAGTCTCCACGAACAGTCGTGCACCGAAGCATGCGGCCACGTCAGCACCACGATCAACCCAAGACCACGCAGCCTGTATGCGCCTACATCCTATGCGCCCAAAGCAGGACCATGCTCCCACATGAAAACCAGTGTGTTTCTTCATATGGGTGCATAATTTTATTCCAGCTCAAGAACTACTATAAAAAGGGGTCTCATCCCTCTTCAAAACACAGAGCGAAGAGCATTTTCAAGAGCCAAATTGCTGTACTTCTTGCCAGCGAGCCAAGAGTTAGCAATTTTCTTAGGTTTTCTCCCACTTTTGTAATCAGAGTGTCAACGGAGTAAAGGAGCAACTGTCGCTCGATCTCCATCGTCCCATTCACCAGAATTCTTTTTGTATTCAGGGATCCTCAGCACAGGGTCTCTCAGGCGCACTCGATTTGTGGTACCTTGCGCCAATAATGAAAAGATAGCATTTCTTCTTCTTTTTGTGTATGTCTACAAAAATAGTGACTCTGCTGGGGACTACCTTTTCCTCTGATGAGAAGGTGGTGATGCAATCCGATACCGACAAAGTGGGAAGCACTTAGAAGATGCTGATCGTGAAGTTCGATCAACAGGCGTTCAAAGAGATGCTCTCGAGGGATGGCTCTACTCCCTCAAAATCAACAAAGCCAAACAAGTCTCGCAAGAATTGGCTTCCGAAGGCTCGTCGTACATATCCTGCCAGTGTCATAGCAGATATGCAACTGGAGGACTCTGTCACATGGGCGCATGGCTCTGCCACAGAAGCTTCCCAAATGAAGAAGGCTCACACCGTTCCAGGCTCTACTAGCCTAGCGACTTCTCTCTTGTACAACCAATATGAGAGTGTTCAACGCTCGAGACTTGGCAAAGGAAAACACTACGATGCCAAGAATCAGAGTGTGCGATACTCTGGGCAAACCCAGCGAGGCTCACAAACGAAGAAGACGAAGCTAGGAGAAAATAATGCTGCTCCACCAAGCATGCACCCAAGGGGGTGTGTGGGCGTATATCTCTAATCAAAAGGCTTCTGTCTTCGACATATTGGGCATCCAGGGTCATGCGCCCAAGGCTATGCGCCCAGGTTCAACTGATCCATACTATGCGTCCACATCGAGGAAGCTCAGACATGCTGCCAAGAAGCATGCGTCCAAAGCTAGTCTCTAGGGCCTATGCGCCCACAGCAAAAAGACAGGCCCCAATGCGTATAGCACGGGGCTGTCTTCAAGGACATCACAAAACTTGATGATGCATGTAACATGGGTTTTAAGGCAAAACTCCCTTCTGCTGACTTACGCGACATGATAAATCATTAGCATAAAGCGAGGGAGGACATAACAATTTATGGTGCACATCCGCGCACCAGTATTGTCATCAACTGTTGCTGCTCCAAAGCAATGAGAGTGCCTCAGAGACAGTCAGTGTTTCGATGGCTGCATTTCTTTGACGATAAAAAGTCGCTGTGTCTTTCATCCAATATGGCTACATGGGGTCCTCCTTATGGAAGCCCCAATCAAAGATGGTGGACCACGAACCCAACTTTCTCTCTCAGTTCTACGAGAAGAAGGAGAAGAAGTCTACCAACAGATGGCCAGCAGGCTGTCACATCTGAAGGAGTCTATATGGGTACTCGGTCAAAGGCCAGATTCCGTATAGATGACGAGGACTCCTAAGCTGGAGGTACTATTCCCTTAGAGTCTGAAGCGGATGACCTTCACAATGGGGGTAGCCTTCCAGAGGATGACGATCTCTCCGAGTCTGGTGGAGACTATCTACCTCCCCTTCCTGAAGATGAGAGACTTGTCAACTCAAAGATAGACAGTATCAGCACCAGTTGTACTATTTTTTCTGTTCATCCTCGCATGTTATCTACATACATGGCAGACGGAGAAAGACCTGAAGAAGCCAGTGATCAGACCAGCAAATGGCTAGAGGGTCTTGAAACAGCATTTGCCAAGATCACTGATATGCTTACTAGTATTATGGCGGTCCAAGCTGCTGGGGCTGTTCTTCCACCTCAACAAAATATCTCGGTTTACGTCAGTCCGGCTTATAGCAACAACCCTCCTTCACTACAAAAGGAGTATCATTCTGTTGCGCCTCCGCCAAACCTTGTAAATAATGGGGGTGGTCCTTCGCCAACGACGCCTGACAACCATTCAGCAGCTATTTTCCAATACCTGCTCAATCAACAGGATGTAATTGATTTTCTGGTTGCCCGTCTCGACACCATGTCACACAAAGATGAGCTTCAGAAGATGGGGATATCTCAACCTTATCCTCCTGAATGGGAGAATGCTACTTGCCCTCCTAACTACCAGCTGCTGACACTAAATTCATTTGACGGGTTGACTTCTCCTCGTCAACAAATGACATACTCCAACACATAGACTCTACACTTATCCAGGGACGATCCGTTCTTGTCAAAGCTGTTTATTAGCACCTTGCAGGGGGTAGCTTTTGAATTGTTCTGCAGTCTGTCTGACGGTTGTATCAATTCTTTTAAAGACTTGGAGAGGTTGTTCCTCAAAAGGTTTTATGAGAGTGGCATGCATGTTAGCATGTCCACCCTCATCGAGACCAAGCAAAGGAAGACTGAGTCTGTCATTGCTTTCATCGAACGCTTCAGGCGGCTAGCATTGAAGATGTCCTTCGGCATACCAGACTCAGAACTTATGGATACTTGTCGACATAACTTCCTTTCTACAGTAAAGTTCTGTTTTGGTATACATAAGTATGATACATGGCCGGCTTTTATTGGGGCCGCAGATGCTGCTGAAAATGACGTTCCTAATCTGGAACTACTGGGGTTAAAAACACCCAAATCTGAAGACAAGGGCAAGCATCCTCAAACTATTCCTGTCCGTGGGGGTAAAGGGAAAGAAATCCTGAAGGTCGACACTTCCAAGGGAGCTTCCAATTCTTAGGGCGCCTCCGACAAGCCTAAGGAAACCTTCTCCTTTGACGAAGACGATGTTATTACCATTTTTCACACATTGACGAAGGGTAATAAACTGACATTGCCTCCACCACGATATCCTGCAGAGGCGAACCAACTCAACGATCCCAAGTACTGTCTCTATCATTAGTACGTGCATCATTCCACCAAGGAAGGCATCGTCCTGAAGAAGAAGATACAACAGCTTATCGACAGCCAAGTGATCAACCTCGAAGCTGAAGATAAGGTCGTATCTTCTAACTTGATCTCTCTTCAGTTTGGTGACTTTCCTCCCATAGAAGTCATAGACGGCGTGATCCCGATCCCCAAGGCAATAGTGGAAGTCATCAACCTACTGCCAGCTCGCAACTCAACCTAGGTGCCACTCGCGACTGAACATGGTGAGATCATGTGGGTCCATCAGGACCTTGTACAAGAAATAACACAGGGGGCGGTATCTTCAAAAGCAAAAAAGGGCAAAAAATACAAGTCATGTCATATGGTGTCTTCTCCCATCTACGAAGTTCTATCTGGCGAGACGCGATCGGAAAAGGCTTATTTTCGGACGTACGATCCCGCACAAGAAGAAGTAGTACCTTCTCAAGCTCTTGCTGCCCCCACAAGCTCAGAAGTCGGCCTGTCTAAGCCTTCAACTACCGACAAAGCCAAGCAGAAGGAGACGCGGTTTGACAAGTCTCTGAAGGCGCCAGCTTTCGATGGCTTGGTTCGTCCCTACAACTTTGACATACAAGCACAATTGGCCAATACACCTGCCAGGTTATCTCTGTTCGATCTTTATGACTCTCCAAAGAAACCCGGAAGGCCTTAAGTGATGTATTACTATATGCCGACTCTTATCTCGCTAAAGTCAAAGCCCCCGCTGAAGACCCTGTCTCCTGTCCCCACTGCCACAGTACTATGGATGTGGTGTCCAATATCACCTTTTCACAGGAGGACATGCTATTCAAAAATAATCGTCATGATAGACCCATGTACTATACAGGGTATATCAGGGCGATTAAGGTGGATCGGATGCACATCGATCCAGGTTCCTTCCTCAGCATTATCCCTAGAAGTTTGCTTTAAATTCTAGGAATCCCTCTGCACAATCTATCTGCAACCAATACAACTATCATGGCTTTGAATGCTGGGAGAAGCTACCCGCTAGACAAGATTCGTCTCAAGTGCCAGATCGGTAATCTCGGAACGGAGGTTTCTTGCTATGTGATTGATGCCAATGTATCCTACAACATCTTGTTGGGACGTCCATGGATACACGAGAACATGATCGTTCCTTCCATACTTCACCAGTGCTTCAAGTACATCAACAGCGACGGTGTCGTGAAGACGAAGTATGTCGATGTCGATCCTATTAAGGGCATCGAAGCCTACTATAGAGATTCGGTACTTTACCAATCTCAGCCCCCCCAAGGATAACGACAACGAAGCTGACAATGAAGCTGAAGCAAGTTCATCCTCCAATGATGGTCCCTGATTATCCGAGTCAAAGGACGTACTACTCAAAAAAGTACTCCGAAGCCTCTCACAATCTGGGTGAAAAAGAAGAACCCTGATAAGGTCAAACCAATGACCATCACTCTCTGCAAGACACCTCGGGAGGAACCTGCTAAAGTTCGTCCTCCCAATCCTAAAGAATTATCCTACGTAGTGAACTTTGCTAAGACTGCCTCCTCTTCCCTGAAGAATAATGTACCTTCAATGGATGATGTTATCCTTGAAGAAGAACTTGCGTATTTTCTTAGTAAAGGTTTATCTTTGAATTACTCCGATGTCTATCAATCTGTAAACCACTACATAGATACGATATACGCTCTAGAGCACGGCATAGGACCACACCTCTACATGCCGGTCACGATGCCTCACCTGCGGGAAAAAGTTTACCCAGAAGATATCTACTACTTCATCGTTCCAGCCAGAAAGAAGGGTGAAAAAATAATCATCTTCGGTCGAATAATTGGCGAAAGAAAGTTCATTCCGGACTCTACTTCTCCCAAGCACAACACGGAAGCTAATTATGACTTTGGAAAAATACAACTTTTTCGATATAGTTGGCAGGCCAAGAATATCATCCAGAACATGGGATATGATATCAAAAGCGACAAGGGGCTAAATTACGACCGGGGACGATGGTTGCCAATACGACACTTTGCTCCTCTCGGCAAACCCGAGAACTACTATCAACGAAATACTGTTGGTTTGGGTTATGTCACTCCTCGAATAACTCCCGAAAGATCAGATGATGAAGCAGATCATTATTCTCATTCTTCTGATTCCTGCCTCTGGGACTCGACTCCAGCATTGGCGACATGTTCAAAGCAACTATGTCAGTCAACATGGTTTTAGTTGACCAAATTGCGGACGATGTCCAATCGATCGAGCTTGAACAATGGGCTCAAAAGATGGATACTAGGTGGGAGCTGCACTTCGAACAATGTAAACCACTTACTGAAGACGAAGTCATCCAAGTTAATTTAGGAGATGAATCATCTTTTAAACCAATCTTCATCAGCAAAAGTCTATCTGGCGATGAACGACAATATCTTATACAGCTTATAAGAGAATACATCGACGTCTTTACATGGAACTATGAAGATATGCCAGGCCTGGACCCTAAAGTTGCCATTTACTGCCTAAATATTTCGTCTAAAGCTAAGCCAGTAAAGCAACATCAAAGACGATTCCGACCAGATGTCATGGAGGCCATCGAGAATGAAGTCAAGAAGCTCATTGCCAGTGGATTCATTCACGAAGAACAACACCCTGACTGGGTTGCCAACATTGTTTCGGTCATAAAAAAGAACGGTAAAGTTCGAGTCTGTATTGATTACCGTGATTTGAACTCTGCATGCCCAAAAGACGAGTTCCCTCTACCGATCACCGACGTAATGATCGACAATACTTACAGCTTTGAGCGGATGTCCTTCATGGATGGGTTCTCAGGTTACAACCGGATCAAGATGTTCTCCGACGACAAAAAGCATACATCTTTTTGAACACCGTTGGGGGTATACTGCTATACGGTGATGCCTTTCGGATTGAAGAATGCAGGGGCGACATACCAGCGAGCCATGAACATAATTTTTTGCGATCATTTGTACAAAACTGTGGAGTGCTACGTAGGTGATATCACAGTTAAAAGTCATCTCAAGGGCAACCACCTCCAAGACTTGAGAACGATGTTCGAACTAATGCGTGCACACCTATCACGACCCGCACCCTAAAGAGGGGCACGAGCACGTGGTTACGTCCAGCCTACGCCGCAGAATCGACGGTAGAACGCTGTATATAGGGTCTTTAAATACTACGACTAAAACAGATAAATGTACCTGTACAGTATATATACTCCGAATGGAGGTGACATAGCAATACAGTCTCAATCACATATATCAAAACTAAGGTAGATAGCATGGAAAAGAGATATGATAGATAAAACAGGAAACAAGTCCAAAATCCACAAGTCAGAGCTAAACACAAATATCCAGAGTCTCAGAGATATAAGTATAAAGATACTACAAACTGAAATGTACTAGCTGGCTCGCAGGCCAGACAAACCTAACTAACTATGCTACTCAGGGTGAGCAAAGTCCAGTGGCTCTACCAATAAGCCACGGTCTAAATCTAGTCCATCAGACTCAACCCTATAGTAAGTCGCGCAATCAGCCTCAGAGTCATCTGTAAAATTTGTCAACGGTATCCTGTCAGAAAAATGAGCAAGTACAAACACCAACAGCAGTTCCATATGAATTGAAAAATACTATAAGAGACAACAATAATGAAATACAAGACAAAAGATATAGGCGACTTGGGAACCATTTGAAAGTCGAGTTACAACCCTTGAACCAAACAAGGACCGGAGTTGTAACCCTTCTTCCAAACAGAACTTGGTCTCAAATCATGGTACAGTATAAAAGACAGATAGAGCATGTGATTAATAGAAATCATAGCATGGTAAGAAGTACAGAAAGTAAAGCTGAACTGGAATATAAGATACGCTAAATAAATATAAAAGTGATTTGAACTATTAGAGCGATATGTGATCGGCTAGGAAAGCAAGAGATGGTTATCCACTTGGCCTGGCAATTCGTGGTGTACTCAACGGAGAGTCATGCCGTCCAACCTGGATAACTGGTAATGGGGTGTTTGCTACACCCTACGTGAGGTGAGGGTGGCACTAGCAAAATATAGTTACAGGAAGGCTTTGATCACATAACCCCTAATAATTCCCTCATTCCCGAATAGTATCACGGATCCGAACATGGCACGTTATGACACGGGGTTCAAGAGCAGGGGGCCAGCCCACTCCCAAATCAGTGTCTATATAAGTACAGGAACACAGGAATATCACATACTAATATACCAAGGGAGTCTAGGAATAACATCTCATGACAGGATCCGACGTATACTAGTTCGTGAAACGTCGTGTCAGGAATCATGTAAAACACTATGACTGAATTGGATATAGTAGATATCAAGACAATGAAAACTATCAGTGAATGTACTCGCCTGTGGTCCTGAGCTGATAGGGTAAACAGACGCTCAGAGTGATCACAGACCTAAAATAAGATACTATGAGTCAAACAGGGCTTAATACTGAGAAAGGAAACTAATATAAGTCATGAATGCAAGCCTAAGTCAAAACTAGGTCAATCTAGGTCAAACTGAGTCATACTAGGTTATACTGGTTCATACTAGGTCATACTAGGTCACTGAAAGTCAATCCAAGTCGAACTAGGTCAATCGGGATCAAAGGTTGACTTACAGTTGACTTTTGGTCAAAAAGTCAACTCTGGTCAACTCTGGTCAACTCTAGGTCAACCCTAGGTCAAACTAGTCTAATATTGACCAAATGTTGACTTTCAGTTAACTGGTCAACTCTGGGTTGGTTTCGGTCAAATCTGGTCGCTTAAAGGCTAAGTTTGACTCTCGGTTGACTTTGTTGACTTTTGGTCAAAAAGGTCAACCGACGTCAAAACTAGTCTATGAGCACCATATTTGATCATTACCAACCCCGAGAATCAAGTTCTAACTCTATCTTAGACTTCTAACACAAATACCCTATTCCTAGGCAAAACTAGTATTTACCCTACCAAGGTAAATCCCGACACCTTGTCCAATCCCTAGGAAACCCCGCAAATACCCATGGTACTAGCCTAGACTTCTTAGGGTAGCTAGGTATCAACCTATCTAAGGTTTACCTACCAAGGAAAATGGGTATCCTAGGTATCTAGGCTATGTTGGGATACATGGGTATGGTTTACCCTATTCCTAATCCCATATCATGAAATTACCCTCACAACACCCTCACATTCATCCTCACACCACACTCTCACAAAATACACTCATATATCTCACACTCATAGGCTTCCTGTAGGCGTCCTATTAGTTTAGATATAGGCTATCCTATAGGCACTAACTACACTCCTATGTAGGCTCTCACATTCACACACAAACTCACAACTACACACACACACACATAGGTAATGCATGGACTGAAATAGTGGGACAAATATGGACTGCATTTGATGGTATTAATACTGAAATTTGGGGACCAACATGGGACAACAAGGTGGTGTAATGGGGACAGATTTGGGGCTATCTTGGAGTTAAAATGTGACAGCCAATCAATGGCAAAACTGGACATGCTTGGGGCAGCTAAGGATGGGTTTTAGGAACTGTTTGGAGGGGGTTTTTGGGACTGTTCTTGACAGTAAATGACAGCCATCTAATGGCTTGAAACATGGCAGATACATGGGTATTCAAGGGACTATTATGGGGTGTTATTGGACAGCCAAGTGGGGGTTTTAAGTGGGCTGTTTTGGAAGGGGTAAATAGGACAGCAGGATGGGGGTTTTGGGTGGACTGAAAAGTAGGTAAAGGACAGCTATCCATGGGTATACAAGGGGCTGTTTTGTGGGGTTAACATGACAGCCATATAGGGGCAAAAATAGGACTGTTTGGGGCTGTCCTTGGGCAGTCCAAGGGACAGCCAAGTGCTGTCCCAAGGGAGGCTGTTGGTTGGGTATTGGGTAGCTGGGTTTACTCCCCTCCCTAACACTCCAAGCCACTCTCCACATCTCCTCTCTAACCCTCACACTCTATCATAATTTCCTTCACTAACCACTCTTCACATTCCTTCTCAACATATCATCAAACACCCTCACTACACTAACATACACACACACTCACTCAAGCTTGGCCGAACCTGACATGCTCCCTTCCCATACCAAAACAAGCACCACACCTCATAATATATACACTATATAAACCACCATATATATATATATATATATTTTTAATATATATATATATATATATATATATATATATATATATATATATATATATATATAATGATATGTATATATATAACCATATATATACATATACATAGATAATGATAATATGATACATAGGAGAAATCATTCCTAAACAAAGCAAAAATCTGGAATAATATTAGAACACACCAAAATAAATGCACAAACAATTTATATGTGTCCAAATAGGGGGTTTTCCTATTAGGACACGATCCTACATATTGGACACCTCTACAAATGTCCAAATGGACACAAAATAGACTCTAATGGAGACACAACCATGGAAAACATTTCTTTGGGTTCCTAACCATTCTACATGCAAAGGAAAACTATTTTAGAGAAGAGATTTACCTAGTTTGGAGATGGAAACTATGGTGGAGCTCTCAAGAAATGGAAAGAACCCTTGGAGAAGAAGAAGAAGAAAGTGGATGAGAACAAATGATGATGTCTCTCTCTCTCCTCCCCAACACAATGTGGCCGGCCATATGCTCCAAAACCTCCTTTCTACTAATTACAAGTTTGCCCCTCTATTGCTTTATTAGCTCAATACAAGTTGGCTTAGGGTTTGGGGGTTAAAAATGTAAATCTAATGTTCTAATTAGGTCTAACCTAATCCATGGGGTCATGACTAATCCCTCTTAACTTTTAATGGTAATATTGTGGGTCATGGCTAATTAATGTGTGGGCCTGCTAGAGTCAAAACTACCCCGGGTCCCCGAAACAAGTCGAAACAAGTCGGAATGAGTTGAAATTCGAACCCGACTCAAACAACCCCAAAATAATACAATAAATAAATAAATAATTCCAAAATAATTTTAAAGTGGAAAATTACCAAAATACCCCTGTTCATGAAAACTGGGGGTGACAAATCTATCCACCTTAAAAAATTTTTATCCTCAAAATTAAAACAAACATACAATGAATCACAATGCAGAAACAGAAATTATACCTCAGGGCTCGAAGAGATAAGGGAAACGCTCCCGCATGTCGTCCTCTCTCTTCCAGGTAGACTCACCTGGAGAGTGAAGCCTCCATACAACACGAACCAAGGGTATAACCTGGTTCCGGAGCACCTTCTCCCTACGATCCAGAATCTCCACTGGCTGCTCTAGATAGTGAAGAGTAGGCCCCACCTCGATCGCTGAATGGTCCAATACATGGCTGGGGTCCGCCACGTACCGTCTCAGCTGCGACACATGGAATACGTTGTGTACCTCCTCTAGCGTAGGCGGCAAGTCTAGCCGGTAAGCTACTGTACCGACCCTCTCAAGGATAGTGAAAGGCCCGATGTAGCACGGACTAAGCTTCCTGCCTCCGTCAAAGCAAATCGTGCCCCGTGTCGGAGAAATCTTCAGGAACACCAAAGCACCAGCCTAGACATAAAACAAACTCAGCACATAGGACAACCAAATCATAAATAATCACAAACAGGAACTGAAACTAACCTCGAACTCTAACGGTCTCCGGTGGCTATCGGCCCAATGCCGCTGCCTATCCTGAGCCACCCGAAGTCTGTCTCTAATCAGCCTGACCTTCTCAGCTGCATCCACCACCATCTCCGGACCAAGCAGCACCCTCTCTCCAATATCGTCCTATGACAAGGGAGTACGACATCTCCGTCCGTATAGAGCCTCGAATGGCGACATCTCTATACTGGCCTGGTAGCTGTTGTTGTAAGCAAACTCTACCAGGTGAAGATGATCCTCCCAAGACACCCCGAGATCTAGCACACACGTGCGAAGCATATCCTCCAAAGTCTGGATAGTCCTCTCCGACTGCCCGTCTGTTTGGGGGTGATAAGCGGTACTAAACTTGAGCGAGGTGCCCAAGCTAGCCTGCAAACTCCTCCAGAAGTGGAAAGTGAAACAGCTATCCCGATCTGAAACTATGCTCACAGGAACCCCATGCAATCGCACGATCTGGCGAACATACAGCTCTGCCAACCTCTCCGTAGACAATCCCACCTTGAAAGGCAAAAAGTGGGTCGATTTGATCAATCTATCAACTATGACCCAGATCGCGTCTTTTCCTCCTGGAGATCGTGGAAGTCCGGACACAAAGTCCATGGTGATGTGCTCCCACTTCCACTCAGGAATGGGTAGTGGCTGTAGCAATCCACCAGGCCTCTGCCTCTCGGCCTTCACCTGCTGACAAACCAAGCAGCGAGATACAAACTGAGCCACCTCGCACTTCATGTCGTACCACCAAACATGCTCTCTCAGATCTCTGTACATCTTGTTGGCACCAGGATGTATAGAGTACTGAGAGCGATGACCCTCCTGAAGAACCTCCTCCCGAAGCTCTCCACTCGGAATGCACAGTCTAGCACCGTACCGCAGTGACCCATCTTCGGCAATAAAGAAATCATCAAGCAGCCCTGCCTGCACCTGCTTCCTGATGTACCTCAGGAAAACATCATCATACTGCGCTGATCTGACTCTGTCCATAACTCAGACTGAATCTGTAAACCCCACATCAGCACCTCCATGCCTGGAATAATCACCTCGATTCCTAAACTGTCCAGGTCGGCCAAAAGATGACGGTCTGATGTCAGATACATAGCCACTGGATACCTGCTCAAGGCATCTGCGACTACGTTGGCCTTCCCTGGATGGTACTGTAACGCGATATCAAAATCCTTCATCAGCTCGAGCTAACGTCTCTGCCTCATGTTTAGCTCCTTCTGAGTGAACATGTACTTCAAGTCTTATGATCAGTAAAGATCTCAACCCGCTCTCCGTACAGATAGTGTTTCCACAACTTCAGGGCAAAGATGATAGCGGCTAACTCCAGATCGTGAGTCGGATAGTTCTTCTCATGAGGACGTAACTGCCTAGATGCATAGGCAATCACCTTCCCGTGCTGCTGAAGTACACAACCCAGACCCCGGCCAGAAACGTCGCTGTAAATCGAGAAACCACCGTTCCCAGACGGCAATGTCAAGATAGGAGCTGATGTCAACCTCTTCTTCAACTCATCGAAGGCGGCCTGACACTCCTCAGTCCAGACGAACTCCACGTCCTTCCTAGTGAGTCTAGTCATCGGCTCCGCGATCCGCAAGAAATCCTGGACGAACTTCCAATAGTAGCCCGCCAATCCCAGAAAGCTCCGAATCTCGGCAACTGTACAGGGCGTAGACCAAGACTCTACCGCAGCAATCTTCCTCTGGTCTACTGAGATCCCGTGCTCGGTCACAACATGACCCAAGAACTCGACCTGGTCCAGGAAGAACTCACACTTCGACAACTTCTCATACAACTGATCATTTCTCAAAGTCTCGAGCACAATCCTCAGATGCTCCTCGTGCTCCTCCGGCATCTTTGAGTAGACCAGGATGTCGTCTATGAAGACCACCACGAACTTGTCAAGGTACTGATGGAATACCTTGTTCATCAAGTTCATGAACACAGCTGGGGCGTTGGTCAACCCAAATGGCATCACTGTGAACTCGTACTGGCCGTACCGAGTCCGAAAAGATATCTTCGGAATGTCTTCCTTCTTCACCTTCAGCTGATGATAGTCGGACCTCAGATCTATCTTTGAAAACACCTTGGTGCCACTCAACTGATCGAACAAGTCGTCGATCCTCGGCAATGGGTACTTATTCTTGATAGTAAGGTTGTTGAGCGCCCTGTAATCGATACACATACATATCGTACCATCCTTCTTTGGTACAAACAGGACTGGCGCTCCCCAAGGCGATAAACTGGATCTAATGAATCCCTTGTCCTGCAGCTCGTTGACCTGCTTCTTCAGCTCCGCCAACTCGCTGTTGTTGACTTTATAGACGTGCTGTGAAATGGGCTCAGCACCTGGCACTAAGTCTATAGAGAACTCAACGTCTCTATCCGGCGGCATCTCCGGCAACTCCTCGAGAAAAACATTCATGAAGTCAGCTATCAATGGATGCGGCAATGCCTGCCCCGCCAGTAAAGCTCAGCAGAACCCATCTACCGGCTCAGCTGCTCCTCTGGAAAACACAACCTCTGGCTCTCCCGACTGCCTAAACAAAATCCTACCTCCTCTACAATCTATAGTAGCATGGTACATGCTCAACCAATCCATTTTGAGTACCATATCGTACCTCAGAAGGGGCATTACGAGCAAGCACGCACCCAAAACCCGGCCTCCTACAGTAACTCTCTGCCCCTTGCAGATATGGTTGACCAGGATGATGCCTCCCCCGGTCAATATCTTGCAAGTCCTACCCAAGGGTTCAGCAATAATATTGTGTCTCAGACTAAAAGAGACAGACACAAAGCTATGAGAGGCACCGGAATCAAATAAGGTAAATACAGGGAATGAATCGAGAAGAACATGACCTGCCACTACATCGCCTACTGGCTCTGCCTCCTCCTCTGCTGTCAGGGTAAACACTCTACCCGCAGGGGCTCCCCTCTGGTGCTATTGGAAATGCTGCTGCTGCATCTGAAGTGGAGGACCTCTCTGCTGAGCTGCTGGTCCTCTGGCCGGCTGTGCTCTGTCTTAGACTCCTCGATTACGGCAGTCCTTCAGCTGGTGATCGGGCGCCCCACAGTATAAGCAGACGCCCAATCTCTTCCTGCACACCTCTCTAGTATACCCTGGATTCTCGCAGAAGTTATACCGTGTAGCCGGCCTCTGGCCCTGACCCTGACCCTGATGTTGCTGGGCACGCGCCGGTGCCTGCTGGATCTGCAACTGAGGCTGCTGCTGCTAGAACTGCCTCTGCTGGAAATGTGGGCGCTTCGCTGGCCCTGCACTCGAACTACTCCAATAGCGTCACTGCTCCTCTTCGGCTTCAGGCCGAAGTCCTCCTCTGCAATCTGAGCCTCCATCAAGATCTGCTCAAAGGTCACGTCTCGTCGCCCAGATGTGCAAGTGCGCACTGCATGAATGAGACCCCTCCTGAACTTTCGGGTCTTTTACCCCTCATCCTGGCCCAAACTGGGTGCAAACCTGCTCAAGCGGAAGAACTCTGCTGCGTACTCATCCACCGACGAGTTCCCCTACACCAGACTAGCAAACTGCCCCTCCAGAGCTGTCAAGGCTACATCTGGGTAGAACTTCTCCTTAAAGAGTTTTCTGAAGTCCTCCCAAGATATACCTCTCACTGACGTACGCGGATCCGTGCGGTACCAAGTCAGCACTATGTCAAAGAACTGGCTCGCTGCAGAAGTCACCCACAGACCCCTCAGGACCTCTGCCAACTCCAGACTCCGCTGGACATCCTCTAGCCAGTCGTCCGTGTATAGGATACCCTCGGTATCCTTGAACTCCCGCGGGTTCATCTTCTTGAAGTCGAGATGTGTACCGGGCCTCCCCTGACCCTGCTGCTGTGCTGGTGCTCCCTGAGCTGTAGCCGGTGCACCTCTCTCCACTGCTGCCATAGCTAGCTGATATGAGTTCTCCATGGTCTGTCACAGCACCTCTGCCTGACGGTGCTGTGCCTCTGCCTGTGCTCTCTGTGTCTGCAGCATCTGCTGTAGAAGGGCCATCATCCCCTGAGTGTCTGTCGGTAACTGAGGCGGCGGTAGAAGAATGTCAGGGATGACCAGGGGCAGTCCCGCTGCTGGAGGTGGAAGACCTCCTGGACCCGTCGCTGCTGCTGCTCCCCGCCGGAAGGGCAGGAACTGAGGTGGCAGCTCCCTCAGCTGTAGCTCCCGCAGCCAGAGGTGGAAGACCTCCTGGGTCTACCACTGCTACTCCCGCAGCCGGAGGTGGAAGACCTCCTGCCGGATCGGGCCTCTCTAGTACAGCACTAGAACCCGCTGCCTGAGAGCGAGTGATCGTCATCCTGAGGATAGATTGAAACAAGGAATCAATATGGCACATGATAGGAATATCAAAGACGGACAATTAAATTCAATGCAAAAAGAATTTGTCATGGTAATCAAAAGATCAAAAATTTCCTAACATGTGATCGAGTAACTCCCATCATACCCTAATCCTATGTCCTAATTGCAGGCTCGTAATTAGTACTCTAAGTCGAGCACCATTACGAGTTCGTACTAGTTGCGACACAGACCTACATGGGCCACCACAAAAATGTGTCACGATCTGCACCCTGAAGAGGGGCACGAGCACGTGGTTACGTCCAGCCTACGCCGTAGAATCGGCGGTAGAACGCTGTATATAGGGTCTGTAAATACTATGACTAAAACAGATAAATGTACCTGTACAGTATATACACTCTGAATAGAGGTGACATAGCAATACAGTCTAAATCACATATATCAAAACTAAGGTAGATAGCATGGAAAAGAGATATGATAGATAAAATAGGAAACGAGTCCAAAATCCACAAGTCAGAGCTAAACACAAATATCCAGAGTCTCAGAGATAAAAGTATAAAGATACTACAAACTGAAATGTACTAGCTGGCTCGCAGGCCAGGCAAACCTAACTAACTATGCTACTCAGGGTGAGCAAAGTCCAGTGGCTCTACCAATAAGCCATAGTCTAAATCTAGTCCATCAGACTCAACCCCATAGTAAGTCGGGCAATCAGCCTCAGAGTTATCTGTAAAATTTGTCAACGATATCCTGTCAGGAAAATGAGCAAGTACAAACACCAACAGCAGTTCCATATGAATTAAGAAATACTATAAGAGACAGCAATAATGAAATACAAGACAAAAGATATAGGCGACTTGGGAACCATTTGAAAGCCGAGTTACAACTCTTGAACCAAACAAGGACCGGAGTTGTAACCCTTCTTCCAAACAGAACTTGGTCTCAAATTATGGTACAGTATAAAAGACAGATAGAGCATGTTAGAAATGGAAATCATATCATGGTAAGAAGTACAGAAAGTAAAGCTGAACTGGAATATAAGATACGCTAAATAAATGTAAAAGTGATTTGAACTAGTAGAGCGATATGTGATCGGCTAGGGAAGCAAGAGATGGTTATCCACTTGGCCCAGTAATCCGCGGTGTACTCAACGGAGAGTCATGCCGTCCAACCTGGATAACTGGTAATGGGGTGTCTGCTACACCCTACGTGAGGTGAGGGTGGCACTAGCAAAATATAGTTACAGGAAGGCTTTGATCACATAACCCCTAATAATTCTCCCATCCCCGAATAGTATTACGGATTCGGACATGGCACGTCATGACACGGGGTTCAAGAGCAGGGGGCCAGCCCACTCCCAAATCAGTGTCTATATAAGTACAGGAACACAGGAATATCACATACTCATATACCAAGGGAGTCTAGGAATAATATCTCATGACAGGATCCAACATATACTAGTCCGTGAAACGTCGTGTCAGGAATCATATAAAACACTACGACTGAATCAGATATAGTAGATATCAAGACAATAAAAACTATCAGTGAATATACTCGCCTGTGGTCCTGAGCTGATAGGGTGAACAGACGCTCAGAGTGATCACAGACTTAAAATAAGATACTATGAGTCAAACAGGGCTTAATACTGAGAAAGGAAACTAATATAAGTCATGAATGCAAGTCTAAGTCAAAATTAGGTCAATCTAGGTCAAACTGAGTCATACTAGGTCATACTGGTTCATACTAGGTCATACTAGGTCACTGGAAGTCAATCCAAGTCGAACTAGGTCAATCGGGGTCAAAGGTTGACTTACAGTTGACTTTTGGTCAAAAAGTCAACTCTGGTCAACTCTGGTCAACTCTAGGTCAACCCTAGGTCAAACTAGTCTAATATTGACCAACTGTTGACTTTTAGTCAACTGGTCAACTCTGGGTTGGTTTCGGTCAAATCTGGTCGCTTAAAGGCTAAGTTTGACTTCGGTTGACTTTGTTGACTTTTGGTCAAAAAGGTCAACCGACGTCAAAACTAGTCTATGAGCACCATATTTGATCATTACCAACCACGGAATTAAAGTTCTAACTCTATCTTAGACTTCTAACACAAATACCCTATTCCTAGGCAAAACTAGTATTTACCCTACCAAGGTAAATCCCGACACCTTGCCCAATCCCTAGGAAACCCCGCAAATACCCATGGTACTAGCCTAGACTTCTTAGGGTAGCTAGGTATCAACCTATCTAAGGTTTACCTACCAAGGAAAATGGGTATCCTAGGTATCTAGGCTATGTTGGGATACATGGGTATGGTTTACCCTATTCCTAATCCCATATCATGAATTTACCCTCACAACACCCTCACATTCATCCTCACACCACACTCTCACAAAATACACTCATATATCTCACACTCATAGGCTTCCTGTAGGCGTCCTATTAGTTTAGATATAGGCTATCCTGTAGGCACTAACTACACTCTTATGTAGGCTCTCACATTCACACACAAACTCACAACTACACACACACACATAGGTAATGCATGGACTGAAATAGTGGGACAAATGTGGACTGCATTTGACGGTATTAGGACTGAAATTTGGGGACCAACATAGGACAGCAAGGTGGTGTAATGGGGATAGATATGGGGCTGTCTTGGAGTCAAAATGTGACAGCCAATCAATGGCAAAACTAGACATGCTTGGGGCAGCTAAGGATGGGTTTTAGGAACTATTTGGAGGGGGTTTTTGGGATTGTTCTTGACAGTAAATGACAGCCATCTAATGGCTTGAAACATGGCAGATACATGGGTATTCAAGGGACTATTATGGGGTGTTATTGGACAGCCAAGTGGGGGTTTTAAGTGGGCTGTTTTGGAAGGGGTAAATAGGACAGCAGGATAGGGGTTTTGGGTGGACTGAAAAGTGGGTAAAGGACAGCTATCCATGGGTATACAAGGGGCTGTTTTGTGGGGTTAACATGACAGCCATATAGGGGCAAAAACAGGACTGTTTGGGGCTGTCCTTGGGCAGTCCAAGGGACAGCCAAGTGCTGTCCCAAGGGAGGCTGTTGGTTGGGTATTGGGTAGCTGGGTTTACTCCCCTCTCTAACACTCCAAGCCACTCTCCACATCTCCTCTCTAACCCTCACACTCTATCACAATTTCCTTCACTAACCACTCTTCACATTCCCTCTCAACATATCATCAAACACCCTCACTATACTAACATACACACACACTCACTCAAGCTTGGCCGAACCTGACATACTCCCTTCCCATACCAAAACAAGCACCACACCACATAAAATATACACTATATAAACCGCCATATATATATATATATATATATATATATATATATATATATATATATATATATATATATTTATATATATATATATATATATATATATATATAGATAATGATATGTATATATATAACCATATATATACATATACATAGATAATGATAATATGATACATAGGAGAAATCATTCCTAAACAAAGCAAAAATATGGAATAATATTAGAACACACCAAAATAAATGCACAAACAATTTATGTGTCCAAATAGGGGGTTTTCCTACTAGGACACGATCCTACATATTGGACACCTCTACAAATGTCCAAATGGACACAAAATAGTCTCTAATGGAGACACAACCATGGGAAACATTTCTATGGGTTCCTAACCATTCTACATGCAAAGGAAAACTATTTTAGAGAAGAGATTTACCTATTTTAGAGATGGAAACTATGGTGGAGCTCTCAAGAAATGGAAAGAATCCTTGGAGAATAAGAAGAAGAAAGTGGATGAGAACAAATGATGATGTCTCTCTCTCTCCTCCCCAGCACAATGTGGCCGGTCATATGCTCCAAAACCCCCTTTCTACTAATTATAAGTTTGCCCCTCTATTGCTTTATTAGCTCAATACAAGTTGGCTTAGGGTTTGGGGGTTAAAAATGTAAATCTAATGTTCTAATTAGGTCTAACCTAATCCATGGGATCATGACTAATCCCTCAAACTTTTGATGGTAATATTGTGGGTCATGGCTAATTAATGTGTGGGCCCGCTAGAGTCAAAACTACCCCGGGTCCCCGAAACAAGTCGAAACAAGTCGGAATGAGTTGAAATTCGAACCCGACTCAAACAACCCCAAAATAATACAATAAATAAATAAATAATTCCAAAATAATTTTAAAGTAGAAAATTACCAAAATACCCCTGTTCATGAAAACGGGGGGTGACAACACCAACTCAAGGTGAATCCAACCAAGTCCTTTCTGGGAGTCTCCAGTGGCAAGTTCCTTGGTTTCGTCATCACTTCAAAGGGTACATATCTTGACCCGGAGAAAGTGAAGGCTATCCTCGATATGCATCCTCCAAGAAACCTCAAAGAGCCACGCGGACTACAAGGAAGGCTAGCCTACATCAGACGATTCATTTCAAACCTTTCTGGAAGGTGTCAAACATTCACTCAGCTCATGAAGAAAGGCGTATCTTTCGTCTGGACTGAACAATATCAACGCGCATTCGACGACATCAAGAAGTATCTCACAAGCCCTCCAGTATTGGTAGCTCCAATAATAGGGAAGCCATTCTTACTATATGTCCGTGCTATGGACCATTCTCTTGGCGCTCTAATAGCTCAGAAGAATGAAGGCGGCGATGAACAGGCAATCTACTACCTCAGCCGCACAATGGTGGGTGCCGAGCACAGATACACACCTGTAGAAAAGGAATGCCTTGTACTAGTATTTGCCATTCAGAAGACACGCCACTATGTGTCTGGGCAGACTATCCACATCATATCTAAAGTCAATCCTCTCATAATAATCATAATTAAACCGGGTTCTCTCAATTTTTGTTTAGCTACATGGGCAATGATGTTGACTCCATACGATATGCTCTTCGTTCCTCAGAAGACAGTAAAAGGCCAAGCATTAGCTGATTTCCTAGCAGCTCATCCGGTGCCAGAATCTTCCAAACTCTACGACGAAATCCCTGATGAAGTAGTGGAGTCTAACACTGCAACTGAAGAAATCCCATTTGGCGAATGTTCTTTGACGATGCATCAAAAACAGGACCTAAAGGAAATATTATGGCTGGAGTAGGCGTCGTGCTCGTATCACCTGACCATCTAGTTATACATCGTGCATATTCTCTCGTGGAACCCTGCACCAACAACGTGGCAGAATATAATGCCCTATTGATCGGCCTGCAAGTGGCAAAATATCTGGGAGTTGACTATATAGAAGCTTACGGCGATTCCAAGCTAATAGTTAGTCAAGTCCGAGGGGATTATGAAGTTCGTCACGAAGATCTCATCCCCTATCACAGAGCAACAATCGAGTTGGCATCTACTTTCGCTGGATTCTTCATCGAGCATGTGCCGCGACTACAGAATATAGAAGCAAATGCTCTAGCTGGTCTCGCTACTTCCTTAACCGTCCCAACCAATACTCAGTAGTCGATCATAGTGTCTGGTCGAGAACTATTCTTTGTGAAAAATGCCTTGCATATTCATCACAGTTACACAACGGAAACAAACGTCGATGTTAAAGACTGGAGATTTCCTTTCATAGACTACGCCGTCTATGGAATCCTCCCCGAGGACCCGAAGGACGCAGTGTCTATCCAAAGGCGATCCCTCAGATTTTACTACGACACAGCTACCAAGATGCTGTACCGACGCTCTAACGACGGGCTACTGTTACGATGTTTATCAGACACAGAAGTCAAACATGCACTCCAGGAGGCTCACGACGGAGTTTGTGGCGCACATCAACCAGGCCCCAAATTATAAGATCGCCTCAGACGAATGGGTTATTATTGGCCCAGGATGATAGCATATGCTGTTGAATATGCAAAAAGTGTAGAGCTTGTCAGTTCCATGTCAATTTTATTCATTAACCTTCGGAGTTTTTACACCCGATGGCAGCATCTTGGCCTTTTGAATCCTGGGGTATGGATGTCATAGGCCCAATCAGCCCGCCATCCTCCAAAGGACCTCGGTTCATCCTAGCCATAATCGATTACTTCTCCAAATAGGCGAAAGCTATACCGCTCATCGAAGAAAAGACGTCGAACGTGATTAGTTTCATCAAACATCATGTTATCTACCGCTTCGGCCTACCTCGCAAGATCATCCATGATAATAGTCCACAATTCGCAAGCCATACATTCTATCGGTTCTGCGAAAGAAATCGAATCCAGAATGTAGCCTCTACTGCCTATAATCCAGCGGCTAACGGGCTAGCAAAAGCCTTCAATAAAACCATCATTAAACTTCTCAAGAAGTTCGTGTCTTCAAAAAATGCGATTGGAATGAGAAGCTCGGCAAATATCTATGGGCCTATCGTACAACGGTCCGGACTCCAACAGGCAGTACGCCATTCTCTCTGGTTTACGGAAGCGAAGCAGTTCTTTCCCTAGAAATTCAGATTTCTTCTCTTCGAGTAGTCTTAGCCAGCGAGTTGACTACCGAAGAAAGCTACCGTCTGTGACTACAGGAGCTCGAAGCGCTAGACGAAAAATGCTTGTTAGCTCAGCAGCGCATTGAGCTATACCAAGCATGCCATTCCAGAGCCTTCAATAAAAAGGTGAAGGAAAGAATCTTCCAAGTCGGTGATCTAGTCATAGCAGTGAGAAGACCAATGGTCATGACGCACAAAACAAAAGGGAAATTTCAGCCTAAATGGGAAGGTCCTTTCATCATAGAATCAGTGTATTCTAACGGTACGTACCGATTAACCAAGCCTGATGGTGACTTGCTCATGATGCCTATCAACGGCAAGTTCCTGAAAAAATAATATGTGTAATCTTTTGTAAATAATGTTCACATATATTCAGTCATATAAATATACAGTGCGATGTTTATGTGATTCGAAAAATTATCTAACTATTATCCGTATTTCAAGAGCCTTGAATACGCCTTGGATAATAGGTCCTCTAAAATATTTCCCTAGTGGAATTATTCCTATTTTTGACTCTGTCCAAACTCGGTTTGACGAAAAACAAGTCACGTCCCTATTACCTCTGAATTATTTTTCGATAATTATTTCTCCAGTAGAATGATTAAGAAATGTTTTGCCATGTCCATATAACCTCTGAGCAAAGCATTCATCAAGGATAATCACGTCCATATTACCTCTGAATTATCCACTCCCACCTAATGTTATATATCTTTCCATGTCCATATTACCTCTGGTCAGATATAGAACATCTTCTGCTATTACGTCCATATTACCTCTATTAGCAGCTTCGTTCAACTTATTATCTATATTCAAAAAAAACTTGAATATAAAACGGATAATAGGTCCACATCAAATTTCCCAACGGAATACCCACCAGAAATATCCTTGCTACGTCCACATTACCTCTAGTTCCGATATTTCACAAAACCATATTCATTTTAAAAAGATTCTTTATTCTCTATTTGAACGTCTATCAAGAGACGAAAAAAGGGGTACAAACAAAAACAAATCTAAGGGATACATAGGCGATTGATGTTGTTCTTTAGAGCCACAATTTCGGCTTCAGACTTTGCGGTAGCTCGACGACGCGCCTCTTCTTGGCAAGCAGCTTCATCCTCGAAAAGGATCAGACTCATGTGCTCTCCCTCCAACTTCGCCAGCTGTTCTTTTAAATTGGCGGAAGTGGTGGCAGTCATGGCAGCCTGAGTCAAGTAATCCTCCTGCTCAGACGTTGCTGTCCTCAAGTTGGCTTCCAGTTGGGCGATCTCGTTCTAGATCTGTGCGATGTGATTATACTTCTCGATAATCTGTGCAGCCAGTTTATTCTTCGAGGCAGCACGTGCCTCACTTGCAGCGTTGAACTGACCATACTAGTCAGCCAATTCGCCGATCTCTCGATCGAAGGCATCCTTCTTTGCTTGGAAAGTAGCCTTCTCCTTCACAAGAGCCGTGATCAAAGCCTCATCTTCTGTAAGGAACAGTAATGACGGGCTCCGTTGCTTGGCATCCCGGAATCGGGCCACCTGACCCTCCAGGTCATTCAGAACTTTCCTTAGAGTATTAGCCCGCTCTTCATAGCCGGCAATGCTCTCGAGGGCCGCCACATGGCATTTGGCAACAGCCTTCACAGGGCCAAAGGCAACATTCTGATTCAGGACTCCAGGAAGCTTTACTTTCAGCATAGAGTAGAAAGCTTTGACGACTTCCTGGGCCATCTCGTCATCTTCAGTGGAGGTCGTCGGGGAGGAACCTTAGAGAGTTTTTTTCGCTCCAGGAAAGGATATCTGACAAGAAGCCGAGCCTGACAAGAAAACAATATATACATCAGTAACAAAAAAAGGAAAAATACGAAAGAGTTGTAATTTCATACCTTCAACTTGCTCAGCTCAGCCTGGGCTACGCCATCAGTCTTGGCTTCAGGGAAACCATGAACAGGCCCAGACTGTTCAAGGAGAACAATATCAAGGCCTCGAGCGGCATCGGGCCTGGTTTCTTCCATAATCCTAGCTGGAATGGGAGATGATTCAGCAACAGCCCTGTCAGCAGGCTGTTCAACCTCTTCTTTTGTAGCCGATACCGGCTCACTAACAGCTCCTTCCGTACCAACAAATTTGGAGGAGCCGGGAACAACTTCTGTTCCTTCCCCAATGCCTGGGGCTATCTTCACGGGTGGTTCCTTCTTCCTGTCTACAAGAGAACATACGGTCGTAGTCAGCCTCACGAGGAGTACGTAAAATCAAAGTCAAAAAATCTCATCCGAAGAGTGGCACAAAGATAACGTACCCGCAGGAGGATGAGCCGATTGGACTTGGTTCTCGTCCAACTCTTTCATCGCAGCTCCTATCGCAGACATGTCCCCCAAAGATATTTCGTAGGAGGGACTGATCGTTTGATCGCCGTCATGGTCTGGGCCTTCGCCCTGATCATCCCGTCGCTCAAGTCTTACAGTTGAAGAAGACCTGCCCTCATCCATCGGTCGAGGACGAGCAGGGGATACTGTCGTCATGTCCACCTCCTCAGAAGGCACCCGCCTCAGCTACAACTTCAGGGTCCTGTGCAAAGGACAAACACAAAGGTGAGAAAGCTTCTAAAGGCCTGACAAGAACGGCTATGGAGTCTAAAAAGGGATCTGCCTTCCGAATGGTAACGGCCTGCAATGCCGTCTGCCGAGAAGTCCTTCTAGGAGGAGACGAGCCGGCACCCACGTCCGTGACCTTCTTTCTCCATCGGGAAACAACAACCATCTTCCTTTAGGGCCATAGATCCAGCTCGGTAGAAGCTTTCCTATTATGAAGGATGTCAGAAAAAGGTTCTTCAGTACCCTCTCTCCGAGGTGCTGCAGTGATAGGCTCCTCAACAACAACTCTCTGCTACGGCGCTGCAGCTGGTTCAACTGTGGGAGCGGTGCTTCCCTTTCTGTTACCCTCCATGGCGCGCACTCTTCCTATCTTTGCAAGAGAAGGGGCAAACTTAGTCCTCGATATAAAACTCTGCTCTCGGTCATACCGAAAAGGAAGGGTATTGACCTGAATATAGAACTTAGCAGCAGCAAAGAGCATGTGGGTGTCAGGTTTATCTTCTGGCAAGGTAAAAAATGCCTCGTACACCCAGCATTGTAGTAGCTCCATGCACGTGCCCTGTCAATCAGACTCCCTATCGACTGGAGATGAGGACTGAGATTCCCCAAAAGAAGCTGGCTGTAGCCGAATTATTGTGTAAAGCAGCTCGACAAATAAGGTTCCAGGAAAGTGTGGTTCCTATTCCTGTACACCAAATGGGAAGGCCTAATGGATTGGAGCCAATGAAATGCCCCAATAGGAAGGCTAGTAGTGAGTGCCCCCTCATCTATTAGGGTATTTCCTGCACGACCACTACCAGACGGAGGCGATACTCTGAAGAACTCATAGTTCTACAGAAAAATCAAAGCCCTCCTGCAAACAGGCACCCCTGTAACGGTCCAATCCGTATCTCTGAATCTCCGAAGGAAGGCATCCCCTGCCAAAGAGTTTGCCATTAGCCCAACGTTCATTAATCTGGGACAATACAACACCAGCCATCCCATCAGATAGTGGAAGGGAAACTCAGTCCTAGCAAAGCCCTTCCTGTCTTTAGGTGTTATTGCGTTCACAACAAAATATCACAAACCTCGTCGGATGGCACAGACCATCGCTGGAAGCAGAGCAAGTTGGCGTCCAAAGGCCAGCTTTACTGCCGAAAGTATCATACCCCGACTTATTCTTTCAATAGACCCTGAACCACCAGGGACTATGCAGTCACGAAGCCATATCATCAGGAAAGCGGCTAGCATCGCCTTTTCTGAAATCTTGAACTCAGCTTGCCTGAAGAAATGATAAATCGGGGAGTTTCCCTCAGGATCATCACTATCTTCGGCATCCGCAGCTCCGTGATCTGCCATTAGCTGCTCTATCTCAGAGCTCGTCAAGGGCTTGTGAGACGATAAAGAGACTGGGCTGTCCCCCCCTTCTCTGGTGAAAACATAGTTAGTCCAGGCCCTCGTATGCGGAAGGGACCCCTCAGTGTTACCCTTCTTCGTAATCCGGTGACAAATAAAAAAGTGACAGAGTAACTTTTTGTACACCTCCGTCATATCAGGGTTCTCCTTCTCTAATTCCAAGATCTCTGCATTACTGGGGACGTATTCTGCATATAGCTCCGTCCCCTAGGGAAGTTTGGATATCGCCTACATTTTGTGTAGAGCCAAACCCATCTCCCCACCCGGAGTGAAGAAGGTACATGTGTGATAATTGTATAACTCTGCTAAGGAGATAAACACTGGCCAGTTGACCTTAATGCCATATTGGGTAGCTCTAACGGCATAAAGAAGACCGGTAGCTTTTAGAGTGGCCTCGTAAGTCGAGAGCACCCATCCAGTAAGGTCACTCCAGAACGGGACGAAATGCCTGCAACCTTCCATCCACAGCTTCCCTTTCGGGTATGACTCCCTCTTTGACAACATCAAGTTGGAGAGAGTCTCAAGAGCATAGGGGTGAAGATCAGTCGGGACATCGTTCATTATGACACCAGGGTGCAGCCCCCTCATGGAGTAGGATGTGGAACCCTTGAATCACTTGAACGTGTCCTTCTTTCGGTCACCAGAGTTGAATTAGATCCTGCAAGAAATAGCCCCATACAGTTCAGGGGTCAGGTCCCATTTCATCTGCCTCTGTACAGCCAGATCAGCAAATATCGACAGAGGGTATTGGCGCTTCATCGATGGCACCCCTCTCCTTTGGTCATTTAACTTAACTACCAGAGGGTCCTCTAGACATATTGTCTCGTCATTTTCAAATCCTACACTGTCACCGAACAGGAAGTACGGCTTCTTCAAACGGCGTGTCCCTCTGAGCAAGAGTTCTTCATCATTAATCATCTGCTTCAGAAAGGTTTTGTCCTGTTCAATTATGGCGATCGTCCGTTCCGTAGGTTGGTCATGACTGATCTTGGCCTGAACGTCGCTGACCATATTGGTTATGAGGCTTGTACCGAGGACGTGGCAAGCAGAGCCGAAAGGGATACCGCCAAGTTTCGGAATAAACATGTTAACTGCAAGGACAGAAGAGAAAGTCAAACTCAGAATCCGCAGAAAAAACTAAGTGCTGAAGGACTCTTATGCGCCCAAAGGGCTATACGCACAAAGGGCTATGCGCCCAAAGGGCTGTACGTCCAAAACAAACATGTCGGCGCATAACGTACAACAGTATGTGGGCGCATAACATGCAGCAGCATGTGGGCGCATAACATGGCAACATGTGGGTGCATAGCACACCACAGTATTGGCGCTTGACTTCTGTGGGCACATAAGAATGCTCACAGAAGTATGTTGCCTTAGGCGCATGCGCCCAGGCAGAAGAAAAGCCTGAGCGTCATAAATTAACGCTCGAGACTTTATTTTTTGAGGCGTGGCCTCACCCAAAATCGGGTCCTGGACTGCTGAGGACGCTGTCGCAGGAGGAGAGCCACTCGGTGCAGCCCCCTTACCCTTCGCAGATCTCTTTGCGACCTTAGGAGACATGGTTCGTAAAGAAAGGAGAAGAAGAGTCTTTTGAAAGTTCTAAGAGAAATGAGAATAATGAACTTTCTCTCTCTTTCAAAGCCTATTTATAGGCATGGGCCATTTCCTATGCGCCCACTATTCCTATACGCCTATGCGCCCATTGCGCACTATGCGCCCACTATGTCTTATGGGCCCACGTGAAGATCCAGCCTCTTGCACACTATGTGACTGCTATTTGCTGACATGGACAACGTATGAAGGATGGACCTCTTCAAATTCCACCCCGATGAATCTGTCAGTTCAGATTTTTGAGAAAGATCTCAACAGCCATCTCTCTGACAGGCTGGCCAAACTCTATGAGCCCAAAGAGAGAGCCGTGCTATGCGTCCACTGCATCACGAGAAGACGGTCCATGCTTTTTTTAAAGTATTTCGAACTCGTTCAAGTATCGAAAACTTTAAAGGGGGTCTTGTAGAAGCATGAAAATTTTAGCAGACTGGACATATGTGCCCAACTCACCAAGGAGCCTCATGCGCCCAACTCACCAATGAGCCTTATGCGCCCAAAGCTTCCAGCAAGGTCATATACGTCCAAGCTCCAATGAGGTCATATGCCCATGCGCCCAAGATAAGCTCCTCCAGAAGGGGGCACATAGCCCTGTTTCAGGCTATACGCCTAAGCTAGAATAGCCCCAGACTCGGTCAAAGCCACGATTAAAATGTGCAACAAAGCGTACGACCATGTCAGTCTCCACGAGCAGTCGTGCACCAAAGCATGCGGCCACGTCAGCACCATGATCAACCCACGACCATGCAGCCTGCATGCGCCTACATCCTATGGGCCCAAAGCAGGACCATGCGCCCACATGAAAACTAGTGTGTTTCCTCATATGGGCGTATATCATCATTCCAGCTCAAGAACTACTATAAAAAGGGGTCTCATCCCTCTTCAAAACATCGAGCGGAGAGCATTTTCAAGAGCTAAATTGCTGTACTTCTTGCCAGTGAGCCGAGAGTTAGCAATTTTCTTAGGTTTTCTCCCACTTTTGTAATCGAAGTATCAACGGAGTAAAGGAGCAACTGTCGCTCGATCTCCATCGTCACATTCCCCATAATTCTTTTTGTACTCGGGGATCCTCAGCGCAGGATCTCTCAGGCGTACTCGATTTATGGTGCCTTGTGCCAATAAAGAAAAGACAACGTTTCTTCTTCTTTTTGTGTACGTCCACAACTACCTCCTGACCAAACTAGCATCCTATGTGAAAACTGGTAATCATAAACAACAGAGATTTAACTACAAGGGTTACTGTTCTATTGTCAAAACTAGACTATCATTTCTAAGATAAACTCTAATACAAGCCATCAAATCATTATACTATGAAAGAATTATAACTAAATGAGGTTCTACAATAAAATAACTAAAAGTATCCCTACTCCTAAGTTAATTACGGATGGAAAAAAATATATTTTTTTTGAAAAAAATACTAAAGCGAAAGGTAGAGCTGATATGTTTAAGAACCTTCTCAAGATATAATCTGATAATCATATGCGTCTGTCCAAAATCATGATACTCAGAATTCTCGCCATACTAGTAAGCAAGGCTACGATAAATCATAGAGTTCGTAACTAAGGTACATATCTCTAGAATAATGGTATTAAAATTTTTGTATTGTCGCTAGCTTGGCAACGAAAACCTTAAATTCCTACACCCAAGAAATACATCCAAAACCAGACTCTATATCTTCGTCATGCCAGCTAATATGACTGTAGAAGACTCTAGATTCCATAACTGAGGCGACCTAGCCAATACGATTTATCTTGGTAGAAAATTAAATCAACAATAAACACCAAGAATCAAATTCATCAACGAACAAAGAAGGTAAACATGAATTGTTTGAATCGAATTTTGAGATTGTTTATAATGAGATTCTCAAGGGTCATCCCAAGAATCTCTCAAGGAATTCTAACTGTGATTGAGTATCCTCTCATTCTAATACCTATTCCTTATCACTCATCGCAGGTGCGCAATAGTACAACAAATCGTCCCACTACCACGACTTCGTACTAATACGAATCTCGACCTGTATGGACCACCACTAAAAACGTGTCACGACCCGCATCCAGTGTAGGGATACGAGAAGTGGGTACGTCCAACCTACACCGCAGTATCAATGGTAGAACGATGTTCAAGGTTACAAATACATCTAACACAAATATAATATACTCTCCAAACGGAAGACAATCTTAGAAAGATACAACTCAATCACATAAACTAGAGGTAGATAAAAGGCAGGATAAGAAAGATATAAAATCTCAAAGAGAAGTACAAACAGAAGGAAATAAGTCCACGTGTCAAAACAGCACTAACATCTCAACATCCAGAATAATACAACTCAGAAGTCAAACACAAATAACATAATAAAAAAAATAAGTAGCCTAGCAGTCTAGCCTAGGCAATAGGGATGATGTCCACAGCTATAGCTGGATCCTTCTGAAGGTCCAACTTACAGGTTTAATCTTGGTATGCTCCATAGTAGGTGGTACAGAAACCCTCAGTACCATCTGTAATATTTTCAACAGGTCTAGTCAGGACAGAAACGAGCACATATCTCTTAAACAGTTCATATCATGGCAGAAAATATAAAACGAGCAATAGAATAAGATACATGAAGTGCTGTAGGAAATGTACATGAAAGATAAGAGAGATATTTGTAAACTGAAAATATATATATATGGTAAGTAAGAACTATAAGTGACTAAGTGATTTAGAGTACAAGATGGTTATATAATCGGCTTAGTGTTATACACGACTAAGTTACAGAGTTTGTACACGAGTAAACTAATAAGAATAATCACATAACCACTTCTACTCCCCCGTCCCCAATCAATATACAAGGATCCATTCAAGTTATGTTACGTACACGATGATTAGTTTGCATAAGAAGATCATGTGAGCACACGAGAGTACATGAGAGCACACGATTTGTACACAAATATCACGAATACAAGGAGTACACGATGCTTATGGTAAAGTACACGAACATGAAATACCCGATGTATCCGCTGAGGGGATAACATTGCATAAAAAGATCCATATAGTACTAATCCATGATAACAAGTGTCAGCATCAAGTAGTCTAAAGCAAGAATATAGATCCTGACAAGTATAAAACGATCAGAGGATGTACTCGCCTGATATCCTGAACGACTGATGAGAATAGATGTCCGTACAGGAGTAATTGAGTCCTATTTAGAGCAACACATGTTACAATGTATCCAAGAAGTTATAAATGAAGTTTATAATACATTCTACATGATTCTAGGTCATTCTAGATCAAAGTCAACTCTTGGTCAACTCGGGTCAACAAAGTCAAACTTAGACTATTGGGTCAATTGGTCAAACTTTAGTCATCCCTAACAAATGTAATCACAAGTATCAATTGGGTATCTTGCTAACATATATATATATACTCAACCCTATAGCTTGACATACAATCTATATATATATATATATATATATATATATATATATATATATATATATATATATATATATATTACTCACCCTAAGTAACCCTCATATCTGACACCAACACTTATCTAAATGTCTGAACACTCAAGTAATCTCTAAGACAGATACTAACATTCTAACATTACATAACCCCCAATACTCAACCCCATAACTGTTCCTATATATTCATATAATACATTCCCTCCTACTTGTATACAAACACAAACACATATCCTTATAAACAAACTGACACTCATTCTAATACCCATAATTTCCTAACCAAAAGCCAAAACAGGATAATTATAGGATACCTTAGCCTAAACCATTGAACTGCCATTGTCAATAGCCAAATGCTGCTGCATGTAATTGCAGCAGCTGCTGCTGATACTTGCATTTGCAAATGCAAGCCTATCTGCACTCTCTAGCTTATGCCACACACATCACCCTATACCTGACTACTTCAATCTGATACACAAGACTCTCACTAAATTGAACTAATTTAGGACACACACGCTCTATCCATACATTTACAACCCAGGATACTCACTGTCCTATCCTTCCTATAGACCTTCCCATGGTCCGATTCACCTAAAAATGGGATCCATAGTCCAACCATTTCTTTTTCTGACATATGTGCAGGGACTCCCTTGTTGTTCTCTACTTACCATGGTCTATGGCCAAAAGGTTCTGACCACACATGGCCAATTGCCATACTTCCAACACAGCTGCACTACAGAGCCTCCTCACCTTACCCTTGTCTTCTTAATGCTACTGAAGCCCCTGCTGACCCCCAAGTATATGCTTTCTATTTGACATGCTACTTGCTGCTATGACATTATCTTGCTAAACCCCTACTAACCTGCCTCTGTTGTTGTTTTACTGACACTTACATCTCATCTAGGTTCTCCTAGATATTAGCCCATATGCTGCTACCAAATCTAACTGCTATTACACTAAAACCCTAAACCCTTCACTGGAAGCTAATATCTGAATACAAGCCTCTCCTATATGTTGCCAAGCCTGACCAAATCCTCTCTTAACTAAGCAACACAGGCCATAAGGCCATATACAACTGCTCGGCTGCTCTGCAACATACTACAGTAATTGTCTGAGCCTCACAGCCAGTGCTACATGCTCATGCTCCCTACTATCCTTAGCCAAATGGCCAACTCAAATCCTCTACCAGGTCTGTAGGGACCAACATGGCCTAAGCCAATGCCATGCCCCCAAGGTCCAAAGAGTCACATGTACAGGTGTCTAACAATAATGTCAGGTGTCCACATAGGTGCCCAAGTGTCTATAAGGGTCACAATGGTGTCAAAATTGTGCACAGACACGGCTCGTGTACGCATGTCGAGTCCTCTAGGATACTGTATGTCCAACTAATCTTTTCGTATCGGTATTAGTGGGTAGGTAGATCATAAGGGTTTGTGCCAGTGTGCCTGATTACTGTCTAAAGTGTTTCGGTCTATGATACGAAACTGTATTAGTAACTGATATGTGCGCGTGTATGCATAGAGCAAAGTCAGTGCGAGTGTCATAACTCACTCGATACGACACCAAATCACCCTAAATTTTGGGAGAGGCCTGTCAGGCATGGCCCCGACCTACTGACCAATTTTGGTGGTATCTTGTGTCGTGTCCAACCAGTTATCGTGCTCGGGTAGCAGGGCACTGCACCACTGCCTCGTACAGTATCCCGTGTCCAAAAATCGATACACAAACTATAGTAAAACCGGCTCAGTCATCACGAAATGTGATCCACACATATATAGCTACAAATTTATGAAATTAGTTTTGAAAAACAGCAACATAAATTCCTAAGGGGCATTTCACCAAACACTTTACACTACACTCCGATATGCATATCAAATAGTTTTGAATTCTCACCAAACTTGGTCTACAACTAGGTGGACCCTAAATGAATGCATCTATGGAGAGAAATTAGAATATTAATAGGTTTAGAGGCTATTATCTATTAAGGGTTGGAATCTCAATAAAATTGCACTTGAGAGTCAAATCCCTCTACTTCCAATGGTCAACTTGCTTCAAATCCTTGCTAGCTAGTCACTAATGACCTCCTCTATACTAGGGGAGTGTATTGCAATTGATTAGGCTCAATTTGGAGTTGATTTGGAGAAAGGGGGGTGGATTTGGGGAAGAACTCAAATTAGGGTTTTAAGATGTAATGAAAAGAGGCAAGGGGTGTGCTAACATGTGTTTATATAGGGAAGAGGACCCTTTGATGGCAGCCAAGGGTGTCTGTAGGGTTTGGGAAGATATTTAGTACAATGGGTAGGCTTCTACATGCATAATTCAAGCCCTTCTATTAAAGGCCCATGTAAATTAGGGTTTCCTACAAATATCTCCATTCTAATTTAATATCTAGATATTCCTAAACCTTGTCATTTAGTTGGAAGCTTCTAATCTAACATCTAGGCTTATGACTAATATCAAGATTAGGGCAATTCCAGGTTAAGGCCTAATATCTCAATTAGCACATTACTAATTAATCCGAATTCAAATTAATACAAGTCACAAAATGACCAAAATATCCTTAGCCTAGAAAGTGGTAATTAGCTAATCTAATCACATGGGATAGGTCCCCATGGTCATGGTTAGTCTCTAGGCTATGTAGTTCTAGGGTTACACTAGTAAAATACCAAAATCACAATACACCAATTTAATTAGTATTTAAATAATCTAAATTCACCAATTATTCATTAACAAGATTTAAATATATTATTTAATAACAAACATGGTCAGTTTTATAAAGTTCAAAATTACCCTTATTTTAGAAAAAGTGGTGGTTACAACCGCTGAGGTTCCAGCCGAAGTAGTGACTAGGATGGCTATTGACAGTGCTATTGATGAGCCTATCAATGAAACCCTTAGGAGCCCGACCGAAGAGGCTAGGGAAGAATCGGCCGAGGAGACTACTGATAAACTAGTTGAAGAATTCCCTAACGTGGTTACTCCAGGACCATCTGAAGGGGTTATCCTCGAACCACCTGCCATGGGTTCGGTTGAGGAGATTGTGGATGAACCGATTGTTGAAGCACCGATTGAGAAGACCATCGAGGAGTCGATTACAGTGACTGTCGAGAAGTCGGCTGTCGAAGTACTGGTCGAGAAGACCACTGAGGAGTCGGTCACGCCGACCACTAAGGAGACAACCGCTGCAGTTGCTCATTCTTTGGTTCATTAGACTTTGGTTACGGAGATGGTTGAAGGACCAGTGAAGGAGCTTGCTGAAGAGCCGGCCGCTCCTTCCACCTCTACACTACCTACAACATCTGCCACGGCTACGGCACCATCCGCAATACCTGGACATGTGTCGGCTGTCGTTACTACCCCAGGACCCTCCGTCGTAGCATCCCCGGTGACCCCGATGAGTTTGGCCGATAATTCTTATTATACCAATCTCATTCTGAGCACCATTTATCATGCTCTGATACGTGGGATTGAGGGTGTCCTGCAGAATAACCAATCGCTTAGGCAGGCCCGATCTATAGTGAGTGTCCAATTAGTGGCCTTACGCGGCTATCCGGAGTGTGAGGCGACGGTAGACGTGATAGACGATCTGCTAGCCGAGTTGGGAGATACTGCCTTGGAGCTTCAAAATCTCAAGCGCAGTCTTTCGACCCTAGCTGTTGTAGAGCTAGAGAAGATGGCTTCCGAAGCATCCCAGCATGAGCAGAAACATTGGGCCTTGACTGACCGGCTGGCCGAGGTAGAGATTGCAATCGAGGAGGTGACCGACGCAGAAGAGGCTCGTGTTTGTTGTCGTGCAACCACGTAAGATCAAAGCGAGGACCTCCGGGAGCAGATCCGGAGGCTAGAAGAGACTTTGGCACTCACGGAGAGCGATTTGGAGAAGTCGAAGGACGAGGAAGAGGCCCGCCGTTTGTGCACTAAGACTTTAGCCCGATAGAAGGAGAGTATTGGTGTGCGCCAGGCAAAATTGGCTCTTGCATGCCAATACCTGTCCCCGGCTGAAGATGAAGCTGCTCGTCGTCAGGAGGCCGAGCGCCGAGCCCAAGCATTGGTTGGCCCCCAGATTGCTCTTTTAAGGAGCTGACTAGAAGGACTTATGCATCGGTCTTCCAAGTTTTAACTTCTTTTTGTCTTCTTGTCTCTCGGTTTGCGAGAGACTACTTTTGTAAACAAAGAAAGAAAACCCTTCCATTTTATAAATAAAATTTTTGGCTTTGTCTCTCTGCTTGTCTTTCTGCTGTGAACTTTCTTTTGCTAGAATAAGAATTCCCTCAGAGGTAGCATGACGTGAGGGGATGGAGATAACTTCGTTGGGGATAGGTTGTTTACTCAGAGGTGATATGGACATGGTAAACACGAATTTTTTTAGGTGGTAGGACTTTCCATACCCAGAGGTTATATGGACATGACAAGGATAGGCTCTACGGATGTATAGAACGACTCAGAGGTAATATGAACATGAAAAGTTCTATAGATAATTATGACAACCGTGGGGGTTGTCATGGAAGGAATGTCTACTCAGAGGAAATATAGAAATGGTAGGCACAATCTTCGCTAGGGTATAGAATAACAATTCAGTGGTAGTATGGACGTGAAACATTTTCTAAACAGTTTATGACAACACAAGGTTGTCATAGAAAAGACAACTACTCATAGGTAATATGGACCTGGTAGACGCAAATTTTGTTTAGGGTGTAGAAAAACAATTCAGAGGTAGTATGGACGTGAAATGTCTTGTCTACTTGGGGTGATTGAAGAAGGGATGAATTCTTTTGACGAAATTCAGGAACGCCCAAGGGGGTGTGGGCGCTTATGTTGGTTTGAACCTCAGACATAGTACTTCTTGAGGAACATGCCATTGATTGGCATCATTAGCAAGTCGCCGTTTGGTTTGGCCAGTCGGTAGGCACCATTGGAGTAGACCATCTCTATGACGAACGGTTCTTCCCATTTGGGCTCGAACTTTCCAGCCGTCTTGTAAGTATCACCATCGGTCTTCGAACTGATAAGATGAGGTCGCCCACTTGGAATATTCTTTTTCGGATTTTTTGTTGAAGGTTCTTGAAATCCAAGCTTGGTAAAGCTCGATTCGTTGCTGAGCTAGCAGACATTTTTCATGCAACGCCTCTAAATCTTGTAGCTGCCGGTGTTGATTATCTTCGTCGGTCAGCTGGTTGGTGATGGCTACCCGTAAAGATGGGATCTGTATCTTTAGGGGATGTACTGCCTCGCTTCCATAGACAAAAGAGAATGGTGTTGCCCGTGGGTATTCCAATGGTTGTGCGGTAAGCCCACAGATATTCGCCAAGCCTCTCATTCCAGTCGCGCTTACTAGAAGACACGAGTTTCTTAAGTAATTTGGCGATAGTCTTGTTAAATGCTTCTGCTAGCCCATTTGCTGTAGGATTGTAGCCGTTGACGCCACATTCTGTATTCGATTCTTATCACAGAATCGATAGAATGTGTGGCTCATGAACTATAGACTATTGTCATGGATAATCCTTCTGGGTACTCCGAAGCGGTATATGACGTGATGTTTGACAAAGCTGATCACGTTCGAGATTTTTACCTCGGCCAGAGGTACTGCTTCCACCCACTTAGAAAAGTAGTCGATGATGGCGAATATGAACCGGTGTCCTTTGGAGGATGGTGGATTGATCCGTCTGATGATATCCATTCCCTATGCATCAAATGGCCAGGCGGCCGTCGTGGGGTGTAAGAACTCCGAAGGTCAGTAGATGAAGTCAGCATACAACTGACGTACCCGACACTTCTTTGCGTAATCAATGGCATCTTCCATCATAGTGGGCCAGTAGTAGCCTATACAACACAGTCGATCTTATAACTTGGGACCAGGATGATGGGCTCCACAGGTGCCATCGTATGCCTCCCAGAGCGCATTTTTTGCTTCTGTCTTGGATAAACATCTTAAGAGAAGCCCATCATATGAGCGATGGTACAATATCTTAGTAGTTGTGTTATAAAATAACCAGAGATAGCATCTCTTGATAGAAGTAGCTTCCTTCAGGTCTTCAGGTAAAATCCTGTAGACTGCATAGTCTATGAACGGGAATCGCCAGTCCCGAACGTCAACATTAGCGTTCATTTGTACCGAGTAAATTAGACACGTATGTAGATTGTTCTTCGGGCAAACCAACTCTCGGCCCATTACCGTGACGGTATATTGGGTTTCAACAGGAGCTGCTAAAGAAGCAGCAAGGCCAGCTAGCACATCGGCCTCCAAGTTCTACAACTAAGGTACATGTTCTATAAAGAACCCAGAGAAGGTATAGATGATATTGATTACTGCCTGGAAGTATGGAACCAGATCTTTATGTCGGACTTCGTATTGTTCTCGAACCTGGTTGATAATTAGTTTTGAGTCGCCATAGGCTTCGATGCAGTCAACCCCCAGCTGTTTAGCGAGCTAAAGTTCGATGATGAGAGCGTTATACTCAGCAACGTTATTGGTGTATGACTCCATGAGAGAATATGTACGGTGGATGACCAAGCCATCAGGAGTCATAAGAAACACTCTGACCCCTGCAATGATCTCGCCTTTGGGCCCTGTTCTTGAAGCACCGTCAAAGAACATGTACCAAACCGAGTTATGTCACTACCACATTTAGCTTGAGAGTATTTTAGTTATTTTGCAAAATTTGCATTTATTTTGAATTATTGGAATGATGATTGTTATTTTTGACTTTTGCTAGTTGAGACTTTGGAGACTAACCTAGATATTGACTCTAGCTATGGTGACTTGAATAGCATGGTGGAACCCTAGTCTAACTTAAGTCAACCCAAGTTAAGATACTTAGAATCAAGTTTCAAATATGAGAATAAATGATTAGGTTCAAGGACTTTTGACTTAAGGAGTGATTTCCATTACCATTGAAACTTGGCCCAAGCCCACTAGTTAAAACCCTAACCCTAATTTTAGCCCAACTTGGCCGACCACATAGGGATCCCCACCCTATATAATATCTCTTCATTTGGTTCTTGCCTCTTTTGTATTAAATCAACTTTTGGAAAAGGAAAGGTATTGTCATTCTTCCACAATCCATAACTATTCCATTTTAATTCCTTTTTGACTCTAGTTTCTTGTATTAGAGTCTAATCCTACTCTATTTTCTATTCATGGAGAGAAATCTCAGTTTTGGTATAATTTGGAGCTTTTGGCTAGTAAGGGGAATCATCCTATTTTGGGACTTTTCTTTGTCATTGACACACTATAGGTAAACCCTCTAAATTGTGTTTTAATTCTGATTTCTTTGCATATTAGCCTAGATCTCGGTGTCCCCTAGCTGTGGTGTGTGATTTGTGTAAGTTTGCATTGATTTCGTGTCCGTATCGGACACGTATCATAACCTAGTCCTAGGTGTTTGTGTAAATGCCTCAATGGATTTTACTTTGCTGTTTTTGAAAAGTGTTTGAATAGACATGTTGATTTATATGTATGTTTTAATTTCCCCCATGACTGAGTAAAATTTGAGCCATGTCCGTGTCCAAATAGGACACGAACATGCCCACTGCACACACGCAGGCAGTGTCCTGCTACCCGACTGTGAGAACTCTTCGCACAGGACACGTGGACACGGTAAAATTTAGGGAGTATGTTGGGGCATTGACTGACACCATCCTCCCAAAATTTGGGATCATATGGTGCACTACACAGGGAGCAATCTGACCCGCACGGGATCCTCATTGTGCGCACACAGTCGCATAACACGCACTGATATGGGTCTCGTATCCGTTGTGGACACATTGGGGACACGTTGCAGGCTGTATAGGGTGTAGCCCTATCGTAGGTGAACCCCCAGGCACGAGCATGTGTCTTGGTTTATTGTGTGTCGTGTCAACGAACGCAGTAAACACGTACACGAGGATGTATACTGTTTAGTGTACACGAGTGTGGAAATTAGTCTTGGACACGTTGTGTCCAGTTTTAGGATACTAAAACACTTGTACGACACATTCACATGCGACACATGAATTACCAACCAATTAAATCGATTATTAGTTGTATTTTGAATTCGAAATCAAGTTTACCCAAATTGTAGATACCTAGGGCTGTTAGTTGATTTTTTTGAGATTTAAATGTATTTTAAACTGTTTTCTAATGGTTAATTGCAATGATTGGTTCACCTATATATGTATGAGTTTAATGTACATGATAGGGTTCATGTGGCATAGGGATTTTTTGGGTTTCGAATGTCATTGACTGTCTAAACCTGAAAACTTTTTATGTATACACTGATACACTGTTTTCTAGCTACCCATACACACACACACATGTACTCGAGACTGATATTACAAATACACACCCACACTCTACAAAACTGAGAACATATTTCACACACACACACACACACTCACACAGGAACACTAAACCTGAGAACTGATACATTGATGTTGTGTACATTGATTCTCTATACTCACTCACACCATTGATTTTCTTTTACACACACACACTCATATACCTCTACACACATTACACAAAATCTGAGAACACATTGATATCACTCATGCACACACATGTCAACTGAGAACCTATCCTACCTATGTACTGCCACATACATCACTGTTAACACACTACACATATGCACACACATGTCACTCTATCTCTCTCTCTCTCTCTCTATACATGTATATATATATATAACATTTATAATCTTATATGATAAATATGTAATATGTATATATATATTGCCTATATGATTAGTATATATGTGGATGTGGTAAATAAATATGTGTGTTGCCAATATAGATTGTATATGGAATATAGCCTATATGGTTCCTATAGGTATTCATATATGTATATGGTAATGTATACACATGAGATTGTGTGGATAGCTTGTATGGCTTTGTGATGATGTGTGAATGCTAGATAGGTATGGTTAGGCTTAGTGAGACTTGTTTGGGTTAGGTTTGACCTAGTTGACCTAGTTTGACTAGTGTAGTTGACTAGAGTTGACCAAAGTTTGACTTTAGCCTAGATTAACCCAAACATCATGTAGAATACATTGTAGCAGTCTATTTTACCATTTTGGATATGTTGTGACTTGTACTGTTCTAATAGGAGCCAGACACCACTCCTCAGGCAGTATATTTATTCAGATACTCAAGATATCAGGCGAGTACATTCTCTGACCGTTTCATACTTGCTAGGACTGTATTATTGCTCTAGATTACTTTACTTGATGCTGTCACTATAGAAATATGGATTAGTACTATATGGATCTTTTCATATGATGTTATCTCCCCAGGAGCATCGGATACATCATGTCATGTGCGTTTCACTTTCATCATGTATTCCTGCGCTTTCACTATTCATGTGCACTCTCGTGCTTCATGTACTCTCATGTTCACGGAGCCTCCATGTTTATATTCATGTGCACCCATTTTTGGGCCCCCATGTGAAATCATGTACAATAACATAACTTGAACGGATCATTGTGTATTGATTGGGGATAGGGGAGTAGAAATAGTCATGTGGACATTTCCAAAGTAGTGTGGCCATGTACAATCTCTCATATTTATTATCAAGCCGTTTACATGTCTATCTTGTACTCTAAATCACTAGTTCACTGTTAGCTCTTTACTTCTAATAGATATTTCTTTACAGTCTTCTCTTTTACTTTATGTATATTCTTTAGCGTTTCATGTATCTTACTCTATTGCTTGTATTATATTCTTGTCATGATATAAACTGCGTGAGATATACTGTGCTCGCTCCCGTTCTGACTGGACCTGTTGAAAATATTACAGATGACCTTGAGAAGTTCTGTCCTACATACTATAGAACAGGCCTAGATGACACATGTGAGCTGGACTCCCAAGAGGACCCAGCACTTGCAGAGGATATTACCCCAGTAGTCTAGGCTAGTTAGCTAGACCAGTATCTTACTTATTATTCTGTCTTGTTGGATACACTTGTACTTATTGGGGATTTATTATTCTGGATATTGCGGAGTTGTTATCTTAGACATTTAGATTCTCTTCCATATCTTGTTTTTCATCTGTGGATTTCTGTTAATCTTATCTATCTATCTTATCGTATTTTCTTCCTTAGCTGTGATTGAGTTATAATTATATTATTCTTCCATGCGGAGAGTATAACTGTACAGGTACCTTATAACTGTTAGATGTATGTGACCTAGGACAGCGTTCTGCCGCCGACACTGCGGCGTAGACTGGACGTAGCCACTTCTCGTGCCCCTACACTGGGTGCGGGTCATTACACGTTTTTAGTGGTGGCCCATGCAGGTCTCCTAGTTAGAATTGCGGTGGTATTCGAACTAGAGTATCACTGCAGCCTGCAGTAGAATTAGAATATTTTGAAGGTACTCAATCACATTAGGAAAAACTCTTAATCAGATTCCTTTTATCTAAATTTGCTGCTTATTGTCTTCCCTTGAATATAAACTGTCATCCTTTGCTATTTCGACTCATTCTTAGAAATTATTTTCTTGTTTGATCTGTCTTCAGGATGGTCGAGCCTAGATCTCATCGTCCAGGGCAGGGGGATACTAAGGAGAGATCTGCCACCTCCCGTCGTCAGCAGCCAGCCCCGGTACCGCAACCCCAGTCATGCTAGCTGGAGGGGGTGTTTCAGCTGCATTCGGAGGAGCCCCTCCACCAGCAGTTCGTAGGCAGAGCTCGGTCATTCTGGAGATGCTCCAGCAGCAGCAGCCACTTTCAGGATCCGTCGACGCGGTCCAGCTGTTCACTTTCTTCCAACAATTCATGGAGGCCCAGCAGGTCCAGCAGCAGCGTCAGACGGTAGAGTTCAGTTGGGGCATCGATCTGGCCCTGACGACAGTTGAGAGGGCAGCAGCTCAGCCTCCGGCAGTTCAGCAGCAGCATCAGCCGAGGGAGAAGGGCATCCAAGATTTCCAGAAGATGCACCTACAGGACTTCAGGGGTACCGAGGGCATTCTATACGCAGATGAGTGGATTGAGCATATGAAGGAGATTTTCAGGCTGGCAGAGATTCTAGCGAGGCTACAGATTGAGGCGGCGGCTAGTATGATGTAGGATTTGGCTCACTCGTGGTACCAGACAGACCCGAGGGTTGGTACAGTTGGGCAGACTTGGGCAGCTTTCTAGAAGCGGTTCAAGGAGGTTTTTCTTCGATTCAGCGCTTGGTGCCCTCGAAACTCAGTTCAAGGCTTTAGTACAGGGCAGTCAGACTGTCAAGGAGTACGCCGGGGAGTTCTGCCATCTGGACAGGTTTGTTGAGGGGTTATCTGAGTAAACGAAGGCCCGGAGGTTCAGGAAGGGGCTAGTGAAGGAGGTGAAGTCCTATACCAAGAGTGCCCGCAGTGCCACTTTTGAGAAGATCTTGGTGGGTGCCTTAGCAGCAGAGGATGATCTTGAGCTGAGGCTCAAGAGGGGACGAGACACTCAGGGAGCCAGTGGTAGCGAAGGACCGACCAAGCGGTCGCATTTTCAGCAGCAGCACCAGCAGAGACAGTTTTAGCTACAGCAGTTCCAGCAGCCGAGACTTCAGCCAGTTCAGCATCAGCAGCAGAGGCAGCAGCAGCAGGCCCCGAGGCAGTAGTCTACTAGTTGTACATTCGGAAAGAAACTGGGGCATGGATGGACTGAGTGCAGGAAGAGGCTGGGGAGGTGTCTTCTCTACGGTTCATCAGAGCATCAGCTGAGGGACTGTTCCCTCTTCGCAGGCAGAACAGCACAGGGAGCAGAAGCCAAGGCTCCAGTGGGACCGCAGAAGACTCAACAGCAGTGGTTCGTGCAGCACCAACAGCAGGCCAGGGGAGGCCAGCAGGGGCGAGATTTTGCCGTGGCGGCCGAGGATGCAGAGGCTATTGGGGAGCTGATCGCAGGTTCTGTTCTTCTCGACTCCATTCCAGCTTTTGTCTTATTTGATTCTGTGGGCTTTCTACTATTTTATGTCTGTATCATTTGCTGTTAGACACTGCCTTGTATCTGAATCATTGCCTAGGACCTGCAAGATCATGACCGGGGGTGGTACTATCCTCGTGAGTGATGTTTGTAGAGGGCGGAGTGTTATTTTTGGAGGCCGAGAGTTGGAGGTGAGTCTGCCCGTAATGCCACTATCGAACTACGACATCGTATTAGGTATGGATTAGTTGAGCAGGCATCATGCCAGCATAGATTATCGTGGGCTTAGAGTTCTGTTCGGAGTGCCAGGAGAGCCAGAGTTCGAGTTCACCCGACGGCAGGCGGAGCAGAGCAGCGGGCTTTTCTGCGGAGTTTCAGTTGAGGAGCAGGCGGCTCCACATCTTGTGATTACGGAGTTCATGGACGTCTTTCCGAAGGAGTTGCCAGGACTTCCACCGGACAGGGATGTTGAGTTCTCGATAGACTTAGTTTCCGGCACGGAGCCAATTTCTCAGCATATCTATCGAGTGAACAACAGTGAGGAATTGAAGAAGCAGATGGATGAGCTGCAGGACAAGGGCTTCATCCGATCGAGATCTGTACCTTGGAGTGCTCCGGTACTCTTTGTACCCAAGAAGGATGGGTCGATACGGATGTGTATCGACTACAGGGCACTCAACAACCTCACGATCAAGAATAGATATCCATTGCCGCGGATTGATGATCTCTTTGATCAGTTGAACGGAGCTCGGGTTTTCTTGAAGATTGATCTGAGGTTAGGTTATCATCAGGTAAAGGTGAAGAAGGAGGATATTCTGAAGACCACATTCAGGACGCGGTATGGTCAACTTGAGTTCTTAGTTATGCCGTTTGGGCTGACCAACACCCCGATGGTATTTATGAACTTGATGAACAAGGTATTCCACCAGTACTTGGACAAGTTCGTGGTGGTGTTCATCGATGATATCCTGGTGTACTCGAAGATTGAGGAGGAGCATAAGGAGCATTTGAGAGTGGTTCTAGAGACACTCAGGAGGGAGAAGCTTTATGGCCAGCTCACGAAGTGCGAGTTCTTTCTGGACATAGTTGACTTCTTGGGTCATGTGGTGACTGGAGATGGGATCTCAGTGGACCCGAAGAAGATCACGACAGTTGAGGCTTGGTCGGCACCGAGTTTTGTAGCAGAGATCAGGAGCTTCTTGGGACTGTCAGGCTATTACAGGAGGTTCGTACAGGATTTCTTCTGGATTGCAGAACCGTTGACTAGGCTGACCCAGAAGGATGCAGAGTTTGTTTGGTCAGAGGAGTGTCAGGTCACTTTTGATGAGTTGAAGAAGCGGCTGACGACAACTCTGATTCTGATATTGTCATCAGGATCAGGAGGGTTCACTATCTATAATAACGCCTCAGGAAAGGGTTTGGGTTGTGTCCTGCAGCAGCATGAGAAGGTGATTGCCTATGCTTTCAGGCAGTTACGTCCTCATGAGAAGAAATACCCTACCCACGACTTGGAGTTGGCAGCAGCGATATTTGCTTTGAAGTTATGGAAACACTAATTATATGGAGAGAGGGTGGAGATCTTCACAGATCATAAGAGCTTGAAGTATGTGTTTACACAGAAGGAGCTCAACGTGAGACAGCGCAGGTAGTTGGAGTTGATGAAGGACTTCGATATTTTACTACAGTATCACCCAAGAAAGGCCAATGTGGTTGTCGATACCTTGAGTAGGTATCTGACAGCCATATGATTGACTATGGATTATCACTTGCTAGCAGATTTGGAGAGCCTGTAAATTGAGGTGATTGTGCCAGGAGTTCAGATGCAGATATGGAGCCTTCAGATTAAGTTGGACTTGATGGAGAGGATCAAGTCGACGCAGTTCGAGGATGTTGCTCTGCGGTGTATCCGAGAGCAGGTTCGAGCAGGGCTGGTGGATGATGAGTTTACTCTTGTAGAGGATGGTGCCTTGAGACACGGTTTCAGGTTGTGTGTGCCCAGTGGAGAACTCAGGGAGTAGGTCATACAGGAGGCCCACCGATCTCAGTACTCTATACATCCTGGTGCCAACAAGATGTACAGGGACCTGAGGGAGCATGTCTGGTGGTATGGAATAAAGTGGGAGGTAGCTCGCTTCGTAGCCAGGTGTTTGGTCTGTCAGTAAGTCAAGGCAGAGAGGCAGAGGCCAGGGGGTTTGTTGCAGCCATTGCCCATTCCAGAGTGGAAGTGGGAGCACATCATGATGGATTTTATTTCTGGATTACCGCGTACACCAGGAGTGAAAGATGCGATTTGGGTTATCGTAGACAGGTTGACCAAATCGGCCCACTTTTTTCCATTTAAAGTGGGTACGTCTACTGAGAGGCTTGCAGAGATGTATATACGGCAGATTGTCAGGATTCATGGAGTTTCGATCAGTATTATCTCGGATCGGGATAGTCGCTTTACTTTCCATTTATGGCAGAGTCTGCAGACTAGTTTGGGCACTCAGCTCAAGTTTAGTACTGCATACAACCCTCAGACGGACGGATAGTCAGAGAGGACTATTCAGACGCTCGAGGACATGCTGCGGACGTACGTCTTGGATTTAGAAGGATCCTGGGAGGATCACCTACACTTGGTGGAGTTTGCTTACAACAACAGTTTTCAGGCCAGCATTGAGATGTCACCTTTCGAGGCGCTGTACGGGCGTAGGTGTCGTAGACCCTTATCTTGGGATGATGTTGGAGATCGAGCTTTATTGGGACCTGAGATGGTTGTTGACACAGCCGAAAAGGTGAAGCTCATCAGGGACAGACTTCGTGTGGCGTAGGACAGACATCGACATTGAACCGATAGCCACCGGAGGCCTTTGGAGTTTGAGGTACAGCTTAGAGATATGATTAGAAGTTAGTTGTTTGTTTGTGTTTGTTTGATCATGTTTGATTATTTTGTAACTTGAGACCTTATTTGCGTTTAGGTCGAAGACATGGTTTTTCTGAGGATATCTCCGACTCGTGGTACCATACATTTTGGTGGAGGTGGGAAGCTTAGCCCGCGCTTCATCGGACCTTTCATGATCAGCGGAAGAGTCGGTGACGTGGCATACAGGCTAGACTTGCCACCTGTACTAGTGGGTGTCCACAACGTATTCCACGTATCACAGTTGAGACGGTATATGGCTGATCTTAGCCATGTACTTGACCATTCGGAGATTGAGATGGGACCTACTCTCAGTTATCCAGAGCAGCCAGTGGAGATTCTGGATAGCCGAGAGAAGGTACTGAGAAACCAGGTGATACCTTGGTTCGTGTCGTATGGAGGCATCATTTTCCAGAAGAGTCTACCTGGGAGCGGGAGGATGAGATGAGCGAGCGATACCCTTATCTTTTTGGACCTTGAGGTATGATTGTCTATCCTTCTCATCAGTCTATATAACACCCAGTTTTTCAGATGAGGGTAATTTTGAAATTTTATAATTATAATTATTATTTATTGATATTTATTTTATATTATGATTTTTGATAATTTTTAATCATTTTAAAACTATTTAAAAACTGTTTTAAAATCATGACTTGTGATTTGGTGTTTTGCTAGTGTAACCCGAGAGATAGTGATCTAGAGCCTAGCCATGTGATTAGGGTATTTCATTTATCATTTTTAGCTTGAGGGTATTTTGTTATTTTTGGGTTTATTTGATTTTAATAATATTTATTTGAATTTATGGAAATTTTTAGGAATTATTTTGGATGATGGTTGACTAGGTTGACTTTGACTAGCATTGACTTTGGTAGACTAGTCTAGAAGCTAACCCTAGTTGTGACTGTCTTGGTTAGGTTAAGTAACCCTAGTCTAACTAGAGTTAACCCATGGTTGGTCTTTTAGATTTAAGTTAGAATAGAGATGCTTTTAGTCATAAGCCATGACTTATGGTTTTGAAACCATTAATTAGCAACTTAGACCATAGAAGCCCATAACCCATACCATGGAACCCTAACCCTAACTTACTTTACTTGGCCGGCCAGCCCGCCTAGGGATTCCCCCTATAAGTAGTCTCTTCCATTAGGTTAGCCTCCTTTAGAAAGTTCACATTTGGAAAAAGAGGTAAATCCCATCTTTAGAAATTCATAGAAAATCCATTTTAATTCCTTTTTCTTTCAAACCAATTGCATTAGATTCTAATTGTCTTTCTCTTACTGTTCATGGAGGATAATCTCAGTTTGTGGACAATTTGGGAGAGTTGGCTAGCAAGAAGGAACCTCCAATTTAAAGCTTTCTTTGGTGTTGACACCTTCTATGGGACAGCCCTAGACGACACTTGTGAGCTGGACTCTCAGGAGGACCCAGCTCTAGCTGATGACATTACCCCGACTGCCTAGACTAGTTTAGTTAGGCTTTATCTTACTTATGTTGTCTTGGGACTAGTTTAGTCTAGGTTTTACTATTTCTGTCATTTGAGATCTGGATTGTATATATTCTTTCATATTCAGTAGTTGAGACCTGTATTTCTGGATGTTTGCTGAGATGTTATCTTAGACACTTAGACTCTTCTGATCATCTGTATTTTATTGAGTTCTATATCATATCATGCTTCTTCTTCCTTAGTTGTGATTGAGTTTACATTCTGCTATGTCATCCCCATTTGGGGAGTATAAACTGCTTAGCATTATATTTTAGATGTTGTGACATAGGACAACGTTCTACCGCCGACACTGCGGCGTAGGTTGGACGTATCCACGTCTCGTGCCCTTACTCTAGTGTGCGGGTCGTGACACATTTTTAGTGGTGGCCCATGCAGTTCGAGTTTGTGTAGTGGTATTCGAACTAGAGTATCACTACAGCCTGCAGCAGGATTAGGATATTTTGAAGGTACTCAATCACATTAGGAAAAACTCCTTATCAGATCCCTTTTATCTAAATTTGTTGCTTATTGGTTTCCCTTGAATATTAACTGTCTTTTTTTGATTTTTTTGCTTCAATCTCAGTAATTGCTTGTTGTTTTGATCTGTCTTCTTAATGGTTATGGAGACATGATCACATCGCTTCGGTTTGGGGGATACTATCGAGTGGCTAGCCACCTCTCATCCTGTTCATCAGGGCCTCGAGACCGCATCTCCTATTGTGCCGACTCAGGTTGGCATTTCTGCTACATTGGAGGTGCATCTCTGTCTGTACAGAGACTTTTTTCCGTCATTCCCGATTTTTCTCAGCAGCAGCAGTTCATGCAGCATCAGTAGCAGACCAGGGGAAACCAGCAGAGGTGAGCTATCGACAGGACAATCGAGGATGCATAGACCATTGGAGATCTTGCTGCAAGTTCCGTTCTTCTCGATTCCATTCCCGTAATTGTCTTTTATAACTACCTTGAAATTCGATTCCATCTGATCCTTGCTGATTGATTAATTTTTGTCATGTTGCTCTTTTGTTATGTTTGTTTTTCTTCTAAGAAAATCATATGGGCTAGGTCACCTCAGTTATGGGATCTAGAATCTTCGATAGTCGTGTTAGTTGGCATAGTGAGGACATGTAGTCAGATTTTGGATGTATTTCTCGGATATGGGAATTTAAGGTTTTCATCGTCGCAAGCGACAATACGAAAATTTTAAATACCATAATTCTAGAGGTATGTGCCTTAGTCAAGGACTCTGTGATTATCGTAGCCTTGCTTACTAGTATGACGAGGATTTAGAGTACCATAATTTTGGATAGACGCATATGATTATCAGATTGTACCTTAAATATTTTTGAACATGTTTTCTCTACTTTTGTTTCAGTCTTTCTCAAAAAAAAAAGAATTATTGTTTGTTTTGTTTTGTTTTGCTTCTCATTATTTAACTAAGGAGTAGCTTTAGCTGTTATTATAAACCTTGTGTAACTTCTTGCTATGAATTTCTTCATAATACAATGAATCGATGATTTTTGCTAAGACCTTATTTTGGATTTGATATTATAGTTATGATTTCAAAATGGTTCCCTCTTTTAAACAGAAAAGTAAAACAGATTCTATTATCATTCTCTTCCTGCCAATATTTTATTACCATCATTCCTTGTCTTATATAACTGTCCTGATTACATCAATTCTCTGTCTCGTATCTAATTCTGTCAGCTATACCTTGAAACCCTTGAATCTTTATATCATTTTGCCTGAGACATGTTGAGGAAATAACGTAAATTATCTAGTTCGAAAATGACGTAATTGGTTATCATATGATGATTTTGTAGGAATCAGAATATTGGATGTCAAATATGAAAAATTCGAGATGGAGATGTGGTAAAGGTTTAGAATGGAATCGAGAGATAAATGTTATCAATTTAGAAACAATCGCAGAAAATTTTGGTTATGAGCAATTCATGGATGTATTTCAAAAAAAAAACTAATGAGGATATCAGAGGTCAACCTAGTTTTGAGAACTTAGAAAATTTTGGTTATTGATTATTGGGAACTTTTACTCTAAGGCTATGTAGAAATTTAGAAACGGAAAGAAGAATTTAATTGTATTCAATGATTATGCAAAATTGAACTAGATATTGTAAGAGGGTGACTAGAGACAGAGAGAACAAAAGGATTTTAAGTTATAGGAATTATTTTAGATGATTGAGGAAAAATTGTAGAATTCAAAAGGATAATATTTGAAGGTGAACATTGAAGAAAATATGAAGGTTGATTTATAAATAACAATAAATTTTGTATGACATAGTGGTATTAGGGTTGAATAAATACGAGACTTGAATTAAACAAGTTCAAGGATTTCATAAACTGGATTTAGAGGTTTCAGATCTAAATTAGGACAAGGTGAAGAAATTTGAAAATTTGATTAAATGAATAAGTGTTGATACCTAAATAAGAGGGGTATGCTTTGTGGAAAATGTTTTAGAAGTTTGGAATTTTGTCTATGGTGATCATGGTAAAGGTTTAGATGACTGAAGGTTATAAATTTTTTGATGATAGTCATATAAAGGTTGATTGCTTGTATGTTTTGATACCCTATGACCGTTTTGGTTTAGCATGACTTGTATACCTAGATGAGACTTTTACTACCACCGTATGCCATGACCATGTATGTCGTCCTTTTAAATCGTATGATTTGTTTAAGTTCTGAGACTTTGATTGTGGGGGTTTGACCTAGAAGGAGTATGAATATTTTAATTTCGAGGACGAAATTTTTCTAAGGGGGGTAGGATTGTAATACCCAGTTTTCCAGATAAGGGTAATTTTGAAATTTTGTAATTATAATTATTATTTATTGATATTTATTTCACATTATGATTTTTGATAATTTTTAATCGTTTTTAAACTATTTAAAAACTGTTTTAAAATTATGACTTGTGATTTGGTGTTTTGCTAGTGTAACCCTAGAGATAGTGATCTAGAGCATAGCCATGTGATTAGAGTATTTCATTTATCATTTTTAGCTTGAGTGTATTTTGTCATTTTTGGGTTTATTTGATTTTAATAATATTTATTTGAATTTATGGAAATTTTTAGGAATTATTTTGGATGATGGTTGACTTTGACTAGCATTGACTTTGGTAGACTAGTCTAGAAGCTAACCCTAGTTGTGACTTCCTTGGTTAGGTTAAGTAACCCTAGTCTAACTAGAGTTAACCCATGGTTGGTCTTTTAGATTTAAGTTAGAATAGAGAGGCTTTTAGTCATAAGCCATGACTTATGGGTTTGAAACCATTAATTAGCAACTTTGCCCATAGCCCATACCATGGAACCCTAACCCTAACTTCCTTTACTTGGCTGGCCAGCCCACCTAGGGATTCCCCCCTATAAGTAGTCTCTTTCATTAGGTTAGCCTCCTTTAGAAAGTTCACATTTGGAAAAAGAGGTAAATCCCATCTTTAGAAATTTATAGAAAATCCATTTTAATTCCTTTTTCTTTCAAACCAATTGTATTAGATTCTAATTGTCTTCCTCTTACTGTTCATGGAGGATAATCTCAGTTTGTGGACATTTTGGGAGAGTTGGTTATCAAGGAGGAACCCCCCATTTAAAGCTTTCTTTGGTGTTGGCACCTTCTATGGGACAGCCCTAGACGACACTTGTGAGCTGGACTCTCAGGAGGACCCAGCTCTAGCTGATGACATTACCCCGACTGCCTAGACTAGTTTAGTTAGGCTTTATCTTACTTATGTTATCTTGGGACTAGTTTAGTCTAGGTTTTACTACTTCTGTCATTTGAGATTTGGATTGTTTATGTTCTTTCATATTCAGTAGTTGAGACCTGTATTTCTGGATGTTTGCTGAGATGTTATCTTAGACACTTAGACTCTTCTGATCATCTGTATTTCATTGAGTTCTATATCATATCGTGCTTCTTCTTCCTTAGTTGTGATTGAGTTTACATTCTGCTATGTCACCTCCATTCGGGAAGTATAAACTGCTTAGCATTATATTGTTAGATGTTATGACCTAGGATAGCGTTCTACCGCCGACATTGCGGCGTAGGCTGGACGTATCCACGTCTCGTGCCCTTACTCTAGGGTGCGGGTCGTGACAGTCTAGTTTCGCCTTTAAATTTCGAGGACAAAATTCTTTTAATGAGGGTAGATTTGTCACTACCACATTTTAGCTTGAGGGTATTTTAGTCATTTTATAAATTTTGAATTTATTTTGAATTATTGGAGTGATGATTATCATTTTTGACTTTTGCTAGTTGAGACTTTGTAGACTAACCTAGATATTGACTCTAGCTATGGTGACTTGAATAGCATGGTGGGACCCTAGTTTAACTTAAGTCAACCCAAGTTATGTCACTTAGAATCAAGTTTCAAATAGGAGAATAAATAATTAGGTTCAAGGACTTTTGACTTAAGGAGTGATTTCCATTACCATTGAAACTTGGCCCAAGCCCACTAGTTAAAACCCTACCCTAATTTTAGCCCTACTTGGCCAGCCACATAGGGATCCCCATCCTATATAATATCTCTTCCTTTGGTTCTTGCCTCTTTTGTAATAAATCAACTTTTGGAAAAAGGAAAGGTATTGTCATTCTTCCCCAATCCATAACTATTCCATTTTAATTCCTTTTTGACTCTAGTTTTTTGTATTAGAGTCTAATCCTACTCTATTTTATGTTCATGAAGAGAAATCATAGTTTTGGTACAATTTGGAGCTTTTGACTAGTAAGGGAAATTATTCTATTTTGGAGCTTTTCCTTGTCATTGACACACTATAGGTAACCCTGTAAATTATGGTTTAATTCTGATTTCTTTGCATATTAGCCTAGATCTAGGTGTCCCCTAGCTGTGGAGTGTGATTTGTGTAAGTTTGCATTGATTTTGTGTCCGGTCACGTATCATAACCTAGTCCTAGGTGTTTGTGTAAATGCCTCAATGGATTTTACTTTGCTGTTTTTGAAAAGTGTTTGAATAGAAATTTTGATTTATATGTATGTTTTAATTTCCCCATGACTGAGTGAAATTTGAGCCGTGTCCGTGTCCAAACAGGACATGAACACGCCCACTGCACACGTGCGGACAGTGTCCTGCTGCCCGACTGTGAGAACTCTTCGTACAGGACACATGGACATGGGAAATTTGGGGAGTATGTCGGGGAATTGAATGACACCATCCTCCCAAAATTTGGGATCATATGGTACACTACACAGGGAGCAATCTGACCCGCACGGGATCCTTACTGCACGCGCACAGTCGTATAGCACGTACTGATACGGGTCTCGTATCCGTTGTGGACATATTGGGGACACGTTGTAGGATGTATAGGGTGTAGCCCTATCCTAGGCGAACCCCCAGGCACGAGCACGTGTCTTGGTTTATCATGTGTCATATCCACGAACGCAGTGAACACGTGCACGAGGCTGTGCACTATTTAGTGTACACGAGTGTGGAAATTGGTCTTGGACACGTTGTGTCTAGTTTTAGGACACTAAAACACTTGCACAACACATTCACATGTGACACATGAATTACCAACCAATTAAATCGATTATTAGTTGTATTTTGAATTCGAAATCAAGTTTTCCAAAAATTTTGATACCTAGGGCTGTTAGTTGATTTTTTTTGAGATTTAAATGTATTTTAAACTGTTTTCTAACGATTAATTACAATGATTGGTTCACCTATATATGTATGAGTTTAATGTACATGTTAGGGTTCATGTGGCATGGGAATTTTTTGGGTTTCGAATGTCATTGACTGTCTAAACCTGAAAACTGTTTATGCATACACTGATACACTGTTTTCCAGCTACCCATACACACACACACACACATATACTCGAGACTGATATTACACATACACACCCATATTCTACAAAACTGAGAACATATTGCACACACACACTCACACAGGAACACTAAACCTGAGAACTGATGCATTGATGTTGTGTACATTGATTCTCTATACTCACTCACACCATTGATTTTCTATTAGACACACTCATACACCTCTACACACATTACACAAAATCTGAGAACACATTGATATCACTCATGCACACACATGTCAACTGAGAACCTATCCTACCTATGTACTGCCACACACATCACTGTTAACACACTACACATAAGCACACACATGTCACTCTCCCTCTCTCTATACATGTATATATATATATAACATTTATAATCTTGGATGATAAATATGTAATATGTATATATATATATATATATATATATATATATATATATATATATATATATATATATATATATATATATATATATATATATATTGATTAGTATATATGTGGATGTGGTAAATAAATATGTGTGTTGCCAATATAGATTGTATATGGCATATAGCCTATATGGTTCCTATAGGTATTCATATGTGTATATGGTAATGTATACAGATGAGATTGTGTGGATAGCTTATATGGCTTTGTGATGATGTGTGAATGCTAGATAGGCATGGTTAGGCTTAGTGAGACTTGTCTGGGTTAGGTTTGACCTAGTTGACCTAGTTTGACTAGTGTAGTTGACTAGAGTTGACTGTAACACCCAGTTTTCCAGATGAGAGTAATTTTGAAAATTTGTAATTATAATTATTAATTATTGATATTTGATTCACATTATGATTTTTAGTGATTTTTAATAATTTTTAAACTATTTAAAATCTGGTTTAAGTCAGGACTTGTGATTTTGATGTGCTGCCAGTGAAACCTGAGAGACTGCATGACCTAGAGCCTAACCATGTCATTAGGATGTTTAATTATCATTTTAGCCTGGGGGTAATTTGGTCATTTTGACTTATTTGAATTATTTGGTGATTTGTTGAATTGGTGAGTTCTAGTTGACTTGGACTTGCTGAGACCTAGTGGACTAGCCTATAACCTAACCCTAGCCATGGTGACCCTAGTCTAACTTGAGTTAACCTATTTTAGTCATTAGAGAATAGTTTTAGAATGAGGGGATTTGGTTTAGTGAATTTAAGTCATGGCTTATGGTTTCATGAAATGACTTATGGCTTAATTATTTAATTGATCATGACTTAAGCCCATGGGCCATTTAGTGAACCCTAACCCTAATTATTGAACCTATGAACAGCCATATAGGGATCCCCACCCTATTTAAACACTTGTTCATTAGGGCTTGCCTCTTTTTATCATTCCAACACTTGGAGAAAAGAAAGGTAAGTTTCCCCCTTCCAAAAATTCCTATTTTATTCATTTGATCTTCTTTTTCATCCTAGTCTTTTGCATTGGGTTCTAATTTGAGTTTATGGACTGTTGGTGGAGAGCTATTTCAGTTTAGGATCAATTTGAAGCATTTAGCCATCAAGAAGAACACCCCCCATTTGGAGCTTTTCCATACAATTTGCACCTATAGGTAAAACCCTTTAAATTGATTTAAATTTCGGTTTTCTTTGCATGTAGGGCTAGATCTAGGAGTCTCCTAGGTGTCCCTGAAATTTGGGTGAATTTCGTGTCCGTTTGGTGTCCGTATCGGACACGTGTCGTAGTGTTGTGTAGGTGTTCGTTGAAATGCCTCAATGGACTAAATGTTAATGTTTTTCAAAACAAATTATACATTTGGATAGGTCTTAATATGTAGATTATATATGTATTTGTCTGAGCATGAATCGGGTTGGTTTTCGTGTCCAAAATGGACACGCAACTCGTGCACGACACTGCGCACAGGCCCGTACGACTGTCCTGCTGTTCGAGTGCCTTTGCGGACACGACACGACACAAGACACCACGAAAATTGGTGTGTGGGTGCGGGCACTGACTGACAGGACCCCCACAAAATTTTGTGGGTTCTCTTTATCTGTGCACGAAGGAAACGAGGCTGCACTGTCTCGTGCCTGCTCGTGCACGCTGTACGCATCCCCTACATTTCGGGGCTGACACAGGACACGAAACTTCACTTGGACACGTGGAATTTGGTGAGGTGATCGGTCCCATGACTGACTAGACCCTCACCAAGTTTCGTGGCACTTGGTTGCGAGTCGAGGAAGTTCTCGAGCTCGCATCGAAATTCCCTGACACGCACACACGCGATTTCGAGCCACTGATACGGCTTCGAAACTAGGACACGACACATCTTGGGGTTCGTACAGGCACTTGGACACGTCCTCCTAGTCTAGGTGGACACGTGGGCATGACCACGACTTGTGTCGTGCAACTTGTCGTGTCCTAGCTCACTCTGCACCTCAGAACGAGGATTTTTTTTCTGAACTGTGTCGTTGCTGTGTTAATTTTGTTTGGACACGTTCGTGTCCAGTTTCCTGGACACGAACACATCCCCCACGACATGTGTAATGTATACCTACCCACTGCACACCTTGTTTGTTGATTTATTGGTTTTCTTTCGAATTTAAAGGTTGTTTACACTATTCACTGATACCATGTATGTATTTCGAAAAACCTGAACTTTTCTTTCCTTTTAAACTGAATATTAGTGTTTAATTGACATGTTTAATCCATTTACATGTGTATTAGGTTGCCTTAATCTTGGTTATTGATAAGTGTTAGGTTTTGGAATTTCAAAAAGGATTTTTAATGGTTGAACTGTCATTGCTTGCTGTCATTGGACTGTGATTTGATTTCCTGAATTTTCCAATGAGTAAACTATTTTTTTTGTATGATCATTTGAGTGTTGGTTCACCAGTACAAGTCTGGGATTAACCTTCATGTTAAGTTTTCATACGAGCATAGGATTTGGCTTTCAAATTTACAATTTGATTTGTTGAATTGATACACTGTTCTGTCCATTCTGGACTATGGGATTTGTAGGTTGTTTGTTGTCATCTGTGCTCTATGACTAATATACATATATATTTGATATTAGTCATCTTTATTACCATCATGTTTTGCCATTATCCAGTCCTCAACTGAGAGCAATCCAATATCTTAATGATTTTCTAACGTCTGGAATATGGTTCAGCCTTCACCCTTAGCTTTCAATCACTACAAGCTACAGGTATCATACTTTAGGTTTAGGTTCAGGCTAATACTTCATTTATCTCCTGCATCCATACACTTGTTATGCATCAACCCATATGCAGGTGTTCAGATTGAATACTTGAACATGGTTGTTCAGTCGAGCCCATGAGTTATCGAGCATTCATTCACTGCATTCACATATTTGATTTGTTTTGTATATGTATTAGAGGGAGAGGGTTCCAGTTTACTAGCCTGGGTGAATGTTCAGTTTTAAACATTTGTAGAAGGGATATTGGGGTTTTTGTTCCATGATACCCTATGTATCAGCATTAATTGATATGAGACACTGGTGGTAGCTACAACCTGGAACCTATAATTCAAATATTAGAACTGAGATGCATTATTCACTCCCTCGATATTTGTATCAGTTTAGAGGGGAGTAGAGGATATTGGTTTGGGTTATTGAATCCTTGTTCAGCTTCAATTGATTGTATGTTGTGAACTTAATTAATATTCAGTCCCTTTACACACCATTCTGCATCCACTATAGGTTTGCATGTTGTTCATGTACAGTGGAGAATCAAATATATATATATATTGCATTGTCTTGCATCCATTCAAGGCCAATCCTTGATAACCCCTGTATCATAGGTTCATCCACAGGTTTAATGCTCACACTAGCATGTCTTGCATTCCCTGTTAAACTGAATTTTATTTGATGTTTTAATTACCCTATTGATTCATGTATACGGATGATAGCTTACTGTATGGTGGGTATGGTTGTGTTGGACAAGGTTTTCGAATTTGGATTGTGGCTTGAAAGGGTGAGACTGTAGTGATGATTTGAACTGATTATTGGTTCTCAGATTTCCTGAGAACCATTTACTGAATTTTGCTACACATTGCCCCTTTCTTCACTGTCATTGACCATACACAGTCACACACACTCCTACACATCACTGATTTGGGATTTTGATAGGATTAGGACTTTGGGATTTCGAATGTGATGGTATGTTATAGTATCCTCTCATATATACATGATTGTAATATAGGCATTATATGTACGTATACATATTGTGGGCTAGTACCATGAGTTGCAATGTAGGAATAAGTGTGCTTTGAATCTGTGATAGACTAGGATGTATTGTTCAGATTGAACATGTCTATGGTACAGTCCCTTGCTACACTATTTCCTGCATACACACACACACACACATGTGTATGTTCACCCACACACCCTTACACGCACTACACCCCCTTATTGATGCCATGTTCTCACATGTTTAGTCTTCATGTCCTATGTACCTCTATATATATATATATAGATAGATATGTAAGTTATTGTGTTATAATGTATAAGTGGTAAATGGGATTTGTGAGCTTGAAATATAGGCATAAGATAGGGGTAACTTGATAAGTACATGGGAAGTAATAAAATAGCTTAATATAGGATGTTGTTTAGTACCAAGTTGCCTAGTATCACTAAAAACAAACCCTATAGAGATTGACCTAGATAGAGACCCATTTGACAAGTTGACCAAGTTTGACTTGGACCTAGTTTGACCTAGACAGTTGACCAGGGTTGACTTAGAGTGGACTTTGACCTTGTTTGACCTAGAAATTATATAGTTTGCATTGTAGCTTTTATTTTCCTTGTATTGAACATGTCATAACCCATATTACTCTGTTTAGGGCATTGTGACTCTGGTGCAGACATCTGATGTTACACTACTCTTCAGAGTAGCAGGCGAGTACATTCTCTGATAGTTCTCTTATTTACTTGTCAATTACTGTACTTCAGTTCTAGTTAGTTGTCTGCGATTCTCTGTTACAACACGTATGGATATTCTGGATTCATGTATACGACACACATTTATTTTCTGGCCTCTATTACTGGTATCATTATTTCTGGCTTCTATTACTGGAATCACCTACTGGAATCATTTACTGGAATCATTTACTGGTATCATTATATTTTGGCTGGACTCATCTTGAATCATTGTGTCAGATTTCTGGATTCACTTGCTGGGAGGGGAAATACTTGAGTAAGACATGTAGACATACCCCAATCTGGAATCTCCCAACTGGAATCTACTGGAATGATAGCCATCTCACACCCGGCCAGGTGTGTGATGTGCCGTATTACCTACAGCCGTTTACATGTCGATCTCGGTATTTTAAAACACACTATTAGAGTATAGGCTGGACTCACCCTGGAATCATTGATCACTATAACTGGAATCGTCCCTTACTGGATTCATCTTGTATTAGATTCATCTTGTACTGGACTTACATTGGAGTTACACTTGTCTACATTGCTGTCTGGACTTTATATCATATTATCCTGGTTCAGCTAGTTCTATTTTACAGTCTTCATTGCTATAATTCTTCTCTTGTTTAGTTATTTTCCTTCCTTGTACTTTATCTGTCTTTCTTACCATCACCTGAACATAAACTGCTATATTCATCAATACAACTGTCTATAACTGCTGTATAGTTCTCTGTCATTTATTTGGGTTTTCTAGATGAGATTATACTTGTTCCTGTCCTGACTGGACCTGTTGAAAATTTTACAGATGATTGCCCTGAGGATACGTGCCCTACATATTATGGATCAGGAGATGGCTTAGCTACCTATGGTTCCGACACTCAGGAGTGATCGGGAGTTTAGCTAGTTGTCCTGTTTTAGCTTTCATGTTTTAGAACTGGAGTTGTATATAAGTTGAGATTTGTAGTTGAGATTGTTTGAGATTATATTATTAGTTGTTGGTTTTATTTCTGTTATTAGTCTTAGTTTTAATCTTCTGTGCTATCATATCGTTCTTAGACTGTGATTGAGATTCATTATATCTATACTTGTCCTCCGTTTGGAGTTGAGATTTGACAAGTACATTATATAATTGCGTGAGTTATTGATTAGATAGTAGCCTAGGACAGCGTTCTTCCGCCGACACTGCGGCGTAGGCTGGGCGTTGTTACGTGCTCGTACCCTCACAGTGGGTGCGGGTCATGACACATTTTTAGTGGTGGCCCATGCAGGTCGAGAGTCGCATTAGTACGATATCATGGTAGTACGGCGACTTAGTTGTACTGCTGCGAGCCTGCGATAGGATTGAGAGATAGGCTTTAACGTAAAGATACTCAATCACAGTTAGGACTACTTGAGAGATTCCTAGACGACCCTTGAGAATCTTATTATGAACTTCAAATTGAAAATCCTTTTCCTCTTTGTTTGATTCACCCTCTCTCCTTGATGTTTAAAGAATCTTAGACTATTAACTTCCTTCATCGTATCCTTACTTATATTTTGTCTATCTTATGTTGCTAATTTAGCACCAGTTTGCGAGCTTATCTTATTCGAGCTTGATCATGACATATTTTATTGGGGGCTGGCACCCACTAACATATTGTCTAATCAGAACCGGTGCATGATGGTCTGATCAACCTATTGCACTTTGGTTTACTTTTCATATGTTATTCTATGTGGAGGGAGACATAGTTAAATTTGCCTTAGAGTCTCATCCACGACAGCTTTGGCAATTCTCTTTTGAATTATTTCCATCGCCTATGAACCACGTATTGTACTTAATAACATCGCCTTTGAACTCTTTATTGTTTTGCCTTCACATATTTCAGATAGAAAAGGCACTGTACTTGATAGGTCAACCCAAGGTATCATGTTTAGTTTCCCTATCCAAAGGAAGAAATTGCCTTATTTCTATATCCTTGCATCATCCCTTAAATTTTAATTCCTTGATCGTGACCAGTCGACCGGGTCATCCTCCTTATCATCCAGTATTTGGGATCTTATTCAATTGAATAAATTTAATTGTGACATGGATATCAAATCTTGGATACTCGTGCTCAGACTTCAATGGTCTCGTTCTCCATCTTGCCCAACTTCAATATATCCTGAAATTGATCAACTTAGATCGTGCCAGGACTAAATCTTCTTTATATATTGTGTTATTGGATTTTAATGCAATTGACACTCGTGCCTTAAACTTTCGATTTGATCATCTTTGGAATGGAAATCCTTCATAATTAATTCCTAGTTGTCTTTACCAGTTTCATATAGGATGGTAGACTGTCCCTTTACACCTCCTTTTGAGGGAGCTAGGCCACCTGTAGCTCAGCACCAGGGGGTGGAGCTTTTGCGATGGCGGTCGAGGAGACCGACGCTGCAGGTGATGGGTTAGCAAGTTTGTCCTTCTCATTCTTCTTTTCCACTTTCCTGTGTAATTCCCTTAGTACCTGCCAGGATATTGTTTGTGATTGCTAGATAGTGTAGCTACCCTGTTCGAGACTGTGGAATCACGACCAGTAAGATTTTGTTTGCATGATTATCTCTTGACCTTGATTGTTTGGGTTTGACCTAGAAAGGGTGCGATCATTTTAATTTCGAGGACAAAATTTTTCTAAGGGGGTTAGGATTGTAACACCCAGTTTTCCAGATGAGGGTAATTTTAAAAATTTGTAATTATAATTATTAATTATTGATATTTGATTCACATTATGATTTTTAGTGATTTTTAATAATTTTTAAACTATTTAAAATCTGGTTTAAGTCATGACTTGTGATTTTGATGTGCTGCCAGTGAAACCTGAGAGACTGCATGACCTAGAGCCTAACCATGTCATTAGGATGTTTAATTATCATTTTAGCCTAGGGGTAATTTGGTCATTTTGACTTATTTGAATTATTTGGTGATTTGTTGAATTGGTGAGTTCTAGTTGACTTGGACTTGCTGAGACCTAGTGGACTAGCCTAGAACCTAACCCTAGCCATGGTGATCCTAGTCTAACTTGAGTTAACCTATTTTAGTCATTAGAGAATAGTTTTAGAATGAGGGGATTTGGTTTAGTGAATTTAAGTCATGGCTTATGGTTTCATGAAATGACTTATGGCTTAATTATTTAATTGATCATGACTTAAGCCCATGGGCCATTTAGTGAACCTTAACCCTAATTATTGAACCTATGAACAGCCACATACGGATCCCCACCCTATTTAAATACTTGTTCATTAGGGCTTGCCTCTTTTTATCATTCCAACACTTGGAGAAAAGAAAGGTAAGTTTCTCCTTCCAAAAATTCCTATTTTATTCATTTGATCTCTTTTTTCATCCTAGTCTTTTACATTGGGTTCTAATTTGAGTTTATGGACTGTTGGTGGAGAGCTATTTCAGTTTAGGATCAATTTGGAGCATTTGGCCATCAAGAAGAACACCCCCCATTTGGAGCTTTTCCATGAAATTTGCACCTATAGGTAAAACCCTTTAAATTGATTTAAATTTTAGTTTTCTTTGCATCTAGGGCTAGATCTAGGAGTCCCCTAGGTGACCCTAAAATTTGGGTGAATTTCGTGTCCGTTTGGTGTCCGTATCGGACACGTGTCGTAGTGTTGTGTAGGTGTTCGTTGAAATGCCTCAATGGACTAAATGTTAATGTTTTTCAAAACAAATTATATATTTGGATAGGTATTAATATGTAGATTATATATGTATTTGTCTGAGCACGAATCGGGTTGGTTTTCGTGTCCAAAATGGACACGCAACTCGTGCACGACACTGCCCACAGGCCCGTACGGCTGTCCTGCTGTTCGAGTGCCTTTGCGGACACGACACGACACAAGACACCACGAAAATTGGTGTGTGGGTGGGGGCACTGACTGACAGGACTCCCACAAAATTTTGTGGGTTCTCGTTGTCTGTGCACGAAGGAAACGAGGCTGCACTGTCTCGTGCCTGCTCGTACACGCTGTGCACGTCCCCTACATTTCGGGGCTGACACAGGACACGAAACTTTTCTAGGACACATGGAATTTGGTGAGGTGATGGGTCCCATGTCTGACTAGACCCTCACCAAGTTTCGTGGCACTTGGTTGCGAGTCGAGGAAGTTCTCGAGCTCGCATCGAAATTTCCTGACACGCACACACGCAATTTTGAGCCACTGATACGGCTTCGAAACTAGGACATGACACATATTGGGGTTCGTACAGGCACTTGGACACGTCCCCCTAGTCTAGGTGGACATGTGGGCATGGCCACGACTTGTGTCGTGCAACGTGTCGTGTCCTAGCTCACTCTGCACCTCAACACGAGGATTTTTTTTCTGAACTGTCTCGTTGCTGTGTTAATTTTGTTTGGACACGTTCGTGTCCAGTTTCCTGGGCACGAACACATCCCCCACGACATGTGTAATGTATACCTACCCACTGCACACCTTGTTTGTTGATTTATTGGTTTTCTTTCGAATTTAAAGGTTGTTTATACTATTCACTGATACCATGTATGTATTTCGAAAAACCTGAACTTTTCTTTCCTTTTAAACTGAATGTTAGTGTTTAATTGACATGTTTAATCCATTTACATGTGTATTAGGTTGCCTTAATCTTGGTTATTGATAAGTGTTAGGTTTTGGGATTTCAAAAAGGATTTTTAATGGTTGAACTGTCATTGCTTGCTGTCATTGGACTGTGATTTGATTTCCTGAATTTTCCAATGAGTAAACTGTTTTTTTTGTATGATCATTTGAGTGTTGGTTCACCAGTACAAGTCTGGGATTAACCTTCATGTTAAGTTTTCATACGAGCATGGGATTTGGCTTTCAAATTTATAATTTGATTTGTTGAATTGATACATTGTTCTGTCCATTCTGGACTATCGGATTTGTAGGTTGTTTGTTGTCATCTGTGCTCTGTGACTGATATACATATATATATTTGGTATTAGTCATCTTTATTACCATCATGTTTTGCCATTATCCAGTCCTCAACTGAGAGCAATCCAATAACTTAATAATTTTCTAACGTCTGGAATATGGTTCAGCCTTCACCCTTAGCTTTCAGTCACTACAAGCTACAGGTATCATACTTTAGGTTTAGGTTCAGGCTAATACTTCATTTATCCCCTGCATCCATACACTTGTTATGCATCAACCCATATGCAGGTGTTCAGATTGAATACTTGAACATGGTTGTTCAGTCGAGCCCATGAGTTATCGAGCATTCATTCACTGCATTCACATATTTGATTTGTTTTGTATATGTATTAGAGGGAGAGGGTTCCAGTTTACTAGCCTGGGTGAATGTTCAGTTTTGAACATTTGTAGAAGGGATATTGGGGTTTTTGTTCCATGATACCCTATGTATCAGCATTAACTGATATGAGACACTGGTGGTAGCTACAACCTGGAACCTATAATTCAAATATTAGAACTGAGATGCATTATTCAGTCCCTTGATATTTGTATCTGTTTAGAGGGGAGTAGAGGATATTGGTTTGGGTTATTGAATCCTTGTTCAGCTTCAATTGATTGTATGTTGTGAACTTAATTAATATTCAGTCCCTTTACACACCATTCTGCATCCACTATAGGTTTGCATGTTGTTCATGTATAGTGGAGAATCAAATATATATATATTGCATTGTCTTGCATCCATTCAAGGCCAATCCTTGATAACCCCTGCATCATAGGTTCATCTACAGGTTTAATGCTCACACTAGCATGTCTTGCATTCCCTGTTAAACTGAATTTTATTTGATGTTTTAATTACCCTATTGATTCATGTATACGGATGATAGCTTACTGTATGGTGGGTATGGTTGTGTTGGACAAGGTTTTCGAATTTGGATTGTGGCTTGAAAGGGTGAGACTGTAGTGATGATTTGAACTGATTATTGGTTCTCAGATTTCCTGAGAACCATTTACTGAATTTTGCTACACATTGCCCCTTTCTTCACTGTCATTGACCATACACAGTCACACACACTCCTACACATCACTGATTTGGGATTTTGATAGGATTAGGACTTTGGGATTTCGAATGTGATGGTATGTTATAGTATCCTAACTCATATATATATGATTGTAATATAGGCATTATATGTACGTATACATATTGTGGGCTAGTACCATGAGTTGCAATGTAGGAATAAGTGTGCGTTGAATCTGTGATAGACTAGGATGTATTGTTCAGATTGAACATGTCTATGGTACTGTCCCTTGCTACACTATTTCCTGCATACACACACACACATGTGTATGTTCACCCACACACCCTTACACACACTACACCCCCTTATTGATGCCATGTTCTCACATGTTTAGTCTTCATGTCCTATGTACCTCTATATATATATATAGATATGTAAGTTATTGTGTTATAATGTATAAGTGGTAAATGGGATTTGTGAGCTTGAAATATAGGCATAAGATAGGGGTAACTTGATAAGTACATGGGAAGTAATAAAATAGCTTAATATAGGATGTTGGTTAGTACCAAGTTGCCTAGTATCACTAAAAACAAACCCTATAGAGATTGACCTAGATAGAGACCCATTTGACAAGTTGACCAAGTTTGACCTAGATAGTTGACCAGGGTTGACTTAGAGTGGACTTTGACCTTGTTTGACCTAGAAATTATGTAGTTTGCATTGTAGCTTTTATTTTCCTTGTATTGAACATGTCATAACCCATATTACTCTGTTTAGGGCATTGTGACTCCGGTGCAGACATCTGATATTACACTACTCTTCAGAGTCGCAGGCGAGCACATTCTCTGATAGTTCTCCCATTTACTTGTCAATTACTGTACTTCAGTTCTAGTTAGTTGTATGCGATTCTCTGTTACAACATGTATGGATATTCTGGATTCATGTATACGACACACATTTATTTTCTGGCCTCTATTACTGGTATCATTATTTCTGGCTTCTATTACTGGAATCATTTACTGGAATCATTTACTGGTATCATTATATTTTGGCTGGACTCATCTTGAATCATTGTGTCAGATTTCTGGATTCACTTGCTGGGAGGAGAAATACTTGAGTAAGACATGTAGACATACCCCAATCTGGAATCTCCCAACTGGAATCTACTGGAATCTACTGGAATGATAGCCATCTCACACCCGGCCAGGTGTGTGATGTGCCGTATTACCTACAGCCGTTTACATGTCGATCTTGGTATTTTAAAACACACTGTTAGATTATAGGCTGGACTCACCCTGGAATCATTGATCATTATAACTGGAATCGTCCCTTACTGGATTCATCTTGTATTAGATTCATTTTGTACTGGACTTACATTAGAGTTACACTTGTCTACATTGCTGTCTGGACTTTATATCATATTACCCTGGTTCAGCTAGTTCTATTTTACAGTCTTCATTGCTATGATTCTTCTCTTGTTTAGTTATTTTCCTTTCTTGCACTTTATCTGTCTTTCTTACCATCACCTGAATATAAACTGCCATATTCATCAATACAACTGTCTATAACTGCTGTATAGTTCTCTGTCATTTACTTGGGTTTTCTAGATGAGATTGTACTCGTTCCTGTCCTGACTGAACCTGTTGAAAATTTTACAGATGATTGCCCTGAGGACACGTGCCCTACATATTATGGATCAAGAGATGGCTTAGCTACCTATGGTTCCAACACTCAGGAGTGATCGGGAGTTTAGCTAGTTGTCCTGTTTTAGCTTTCATGTTTTAGAACTAGAGTTGTATATAAGTTGAGATTTGTAGTTGAGATTGTTTGAGATTATATTATTAGTTGTTGGTTTTATTTCTGTTATTAGTCTTAGTTTTAATCTTCTGTGCTATCATATCGTTCTTAGACTGTGATTGAGATTCATTATATCTATACTTGTCCTCCGTTCGGAGTTGTGATTTGACAAGTACATTATATAATTGCGTGAGTTGTTGATTAGATAGTAACCTAGGACAGCGTTCTACCGTCGACACTACGGCGTAGGCTGGGCGTTGTTACGTGCTCGTACCCTCACAGTGGGTGCGGGTCGTGATATTGACCAAAGTTTAACTTTAGTCTAGATTGACCCAAACATCATGTAGAATGCATTATAGTAGTCTATTTTTCCATTTTGGATATGTTATGACTTGTACTGTTCTAATAGGAGCCAGACACCACTCCTTAGGCAGTATATTCATTCAGATACCCAGGATATCAGGCGAGTACATTCTCTGACCGTTTCGTACTTGCTAGGACTGTATTCTTGCTCTAGATTACTTTACTTGATGTTGTCACGATGGAAACACGGATTAGTACTATATGGATCTTTCCATATGATGTTATCCCCCTCGGAAGCATCGGATACATCACATCATATGCGTTTCACTTTCATCATGTATTCCTGTGCTTTTACCATTCATGTGCACTCTCGTAATTCATGTACTCTCATATTCACGGAGCCCCCATGTTTATGTTCATGTGCTCCCATTTATGGGCCCCCATGTGAAATCATGTACAATAACATAACTTGAACGGATCCTTGTGTATTGATTGGGGATGTGGGAGTAAAAATAGTCATGTGGACATTTCCAAAGTAGTATAGCCATGTACAACCTCTCATGTTTATTATCAAGCCATTCATATGTCTATCTTGTACTCTAAATCTCTAGTTCACAGTTAGCTCTTTACTTATAGTTGATATTTCTTTACAGTCTTCTCTTTTACTTCATGTATATTCTTCAGTGTTTCATGTATCTTACTCTATTGCCTGTATTATATTCCTGTCGTGGTATGAACTGCGTGAGATATACTGTGCTCACTCCTGTCCTGATTAGACCTATTAAAAATATTACAGATGACCTTGAGGAGTTCTGTCCCACATACTATGGAGCAGGCCTAGATAACATATGTGAGCTGGACTCCCAGGAGGACCCAGTACTTGCAGAGGATATTACCCCAGTAGTCTAGGCTAGTTAGCTAGACCAGTATCTTACTTATTATTCTGTCTTGTTGGATACACTTGTACTTATTGGGTATTTATTATTCTGGATATTGTGGAGTTGTTTTCTTAGACATTTAGATTCTCTCCCTTATCTTGTATTTCATCTGTGGATTTTTGTTGATCTTATCTATCTTATCGTATTTTCTTCCATAGTTGTGATTGAGTTATATTTTATATTATTCCACCATGCGGAGAGTATAACTGTACAGGTACCTTATAACTGTTAGATGTATGTGATCTAGGACATCGTTCTACCGCCGACACTGCGGCGTAGGCTGGACGTAACTACTTCTCATGCCCCTACACTGGGTGCGGGTCGTGACAAGTTATCTGAGATGGCATTGGACTATAGGACTTCATCAGGGATGTCGTTATAGAGCATTGATGTCTCTAGCGCGGGGTGTGCTGCTAAGAAGTCGGCCAATGCTTAGACCTGGACTACCTTTTGTGGGCCGAACACCATGTCATAAGGACTGAAAAGTATCATCCATGTGGCTAACCGTGAGTTTAAGGCCCCTGGCTTGGTCATGAGAACCCTGAAGGGATTGATACGGAAGAGACGTGGATCGTTTGTCCGGCCACATAATGGTACGTCTTCTGGATGGCAAAAAGTGGAGCAAGACACTCCTTCTCCAAAGTATTATACCGATGCTCGGCTCCAATCATTGTCCTGCTAAGGTAGTAGATTGCCTGTTCGTGGCCTTTATTGCTTCTTTGGGCTAGCAAAGCACCGAGAGAATGGCCATAGCTCGGACATATAGCAGGAAGGGTCTCCCCACGACTGGTGCTACTAGTACTGGAGGACTAGGAAGGTACTTTTTGATGTCATCGAACGCGCACTGGCATTCTTCCGTCCAAACAAAAGAAAACATTTTCTTCATCAGTTTGGTGAAAGGTTGACATCTACCAGAGAGATTTGCTATGAATCTTCTGATATATACCAAGTGCCCTTGCAGGCCTCGGAGCTCGTGGAGATTCTTCGGAGGAGCCATGTCCAAGATCGCCTTAGTATTCTCAAGGTCAATATGAATACCCTTGGCTATGACGATAAAGCCCAAGAATTTGCCACTGGAGTCTCCTAGAAATGACTTAATTGATGTGTTTGCATTAAGTCGAACATTGTTCTTAAGTCATCCAAGTGACTGGATTTCTTTTTAGTTTTGATGGCAATGTCATCAATGTAAAATTCTACCATCTTTCGGAGGTGCTTGCGTGCTCATTGCCCGCTGGTATGTTGCTTCCGCATTCTTTATCCCGAAGGGCATCACTGTGTAACAGTATATCCCTTTTGGAGTCCGAAATGAAGAATGCTTCTCGTCTTCGAAAAATATCTTGATTTGGTTGTAGCCTGAGAAACCATCCATAATAGACAAAATCTCGAAGCCATAAGTGTTGTCGATCATCACGTCGGTGATCGAGAGGGAAAACTCGTCTTTTGGGCAGGCCGAATTGAGATCCCTGAAGTCTATACAGACCCAAATTTTCTCGTTCTTCTTAGTGACTAGGGCAATATTGGCCACCCAATCTGGGTGTTATTCTTCATAAATGAAGCCACTCTCTAAGAGTTTGTCGACTTCTTCATCGACTGCATCCATGATGTTGGGGCAAAAATGTCGCTGTTGCTGCTTGACAGGTTTAGCATCGGGTAGGATGTTGAGACGGTGCATGGAAACTTGCGGGTCTAAGCCCGACATGTCTTAGTAGCTCCAAGAAAAGACATCGATGTACTCTCAGATAAGCTGTATCAGAGATTCTTTGTCCTCTCCCGTCAAGCTTTTGTTGATGAAGATGGGTTTTGTGGAAGCCTCATCTCCTAGTTCGACTTGGATGACTTCATCTTTAGTGGGAGGTTCACACTGTTCGAAGTGCCAATCCCATTAGGATCCCAGATATTGAGCCCAGGGTTCGTCTTCGAAGTATTAAAGCATTTGGTTTTCATCCTCGACTGGAGGATCTGCGGAGACCATATTGACAGACAATATCGTTTTGAAGGCCTTGCCGATGCTAGTATCGGAGTCCCAGGTTGAGGAGTCCGAATAATTGGAATGCATTGGGGCCTCCGGATTAGAGCTCTTCGACGTTGTTGTGGGTGTAACGTAACCCAACCCCCGATGAGTGCGTTGGTAGTAATTTTAGGACTTTCCCTTCGGGGCACGAAGTCGTAAGGGAAGACGTCATCCTTTTCCATAGTTTAGTCCTCTGTCATTGTTTAAGTCGTAACCCATTTTCTGGATGATGTTTTTGGCTTGAGTAGTGTAATGGTAGAGTTGCATCTTGCCGTTATCGGGTTCTGGTTTTGTCAGTGCCAGTCGTTGAGGTTGCTCTAATCGGCCGAAGATGATGGGTTCCTCCTCCTTCTTCCTTACTGGAACCAAGAAGTAGGCACCTTGAGAAGGGACAACTCGGCTTGCAGGGTTAGCGGTTGTCACTTGTGTTTGCAACATATATAGAGCGTTGTCTAAGAAATACCTAGTGTTCCAAAGCGCACAAGAGTAATTCAAAGACAACTTCCTATTAATGAAATACGAAATTTTATCCCGAGAGATTACATCATCTAAAGAGTGCACCTCGGTATTTGTGCATACGTAGTCTCCCAACTCTTCATCTGTGAGCACCAGGGCTGTTGCGGGAGAAGGTGGAGGACGTTTCCCCTTCACTACCAAGGGGACTGCAGTCTGATGTTCGTGTGACCTCAGAGTTTGCTTTGGAGCCTTCCGAGGGAGCCTTATTTGTATAGACTCCTGGCCAGCCTCTGACATGGTCGAGGATGATCTAGCCGAAGCTTTGCCTCGGAGCTTGATGAGGAGAGGAGCTGACATCTTGGGAGGTTTCCCCCTCAATCGAACCCTCAATGGTTCTCAGTGATAGCTGCGCTTTCTGCCTCATCGTCGGCATCATTGGCATCGTCGTCCCATGGGACTGATTTGTACATATCAATATCTGTACAGTATGCTTCGAGTCCTCGAAAGGGATCGATGTCAGCAAACTCGGTCTTGATAGTCTCGTCGCTGGACACACACTTTATGCATTGATGGAGAGTGGAGGCATGATCATGTATTCGTGAATCCATGGTCATTCCAATAGAATGTTTTAGTTTATGTCAACGTCGATGACGTAGCAAGTTACGTTAGTCTGGAGATCACCTATTTGGCATTTCAGGCGAATCATGCTTAGGGGTTCACTCTTCTCAGCATTGAAGCCGCTGATTGTAGTGTTTGATGCGGTCAGACGATGCATCAGGATCCCCAAAGCTTGGAGTAAACTCCGAAGGATGATGCTAAGAGAAGAGCCATGGTCGATGTGGATGCGATCGACCATAATGGCACCAACATATCCCGTATAGTACAAGGGTCAGTTTTGTCGGTTGTTCTTCAGTAGCATGTCCTGCTGAGTGAAGGTGATGTTAGGGATCACCTCGATCACACTGCGATAATGTGGACATTCAGCAGGGTTCTCCTTGGGCGGTTGTACCTGAGTGAGGAAGGAGCCAGCATTCTATAAAGCTTCGCTGAGGGCATCTCGAGTGTCTTTGGAGAGACGGAGAAGCTCGAGGAGTGATAGTCGAGCCGGAGTGTTGGTTGGCTGCGCCAATATGTCGAAATTGTAGTGCTTGATTGGCCCTACTGTCGAGTCTTTTTTTAGAGGATTGTCAAAGTGAACCTCCTTCTGCTTCTGTTTGTTTGCAGCCGGCGCTTGAGACGGGCCTGCATCTGAAGTGTCGGGGGCGTTGTCCGTAACGGGCGGAGATGTTTCCTCCTCTGGAGCTTGGTTTTATTCTCTTTGTTGAGCCGAACGAGTGGTAACCAGAGTGTCACCTGTCGATATAGAAATCATGCGACATGTCTTGACCTTCTTTCCCTTGACAGAGCGCAATACAGGCTCCATCATGTCAGGGGTGAGATCACGGTGGATCCACAATACTTTGCCTCATGGTGTCATAAATAGGATGAGGCCTTGGGCGTTGTCACGGATCGGTGGAAGATTGACTACTTCCATTGTCGCTCTAGGGATGGAGACTACGTCGTCTTGAGCCGCTATTCTCGAAAAACTTTCGAACTGGAGAGTGACCATGTTAGCGGTAACAGTCTTCTCCTCGTACTCGAGTGAGATGACTTTAGTGTCGATGAGGCGCTGGATTTGTCTTTTCAACACGTAACTATCACGCGTAGAATGGTGGACATACTGGTGGTAGTAGCAGTATTTTGGATTGTCCACCTTTCCCACTTCATCGGGATGCTTAGGAGGCGGAAGCTGAAGTTTGCCACTCTTTTCCAACATATCGAAGAGTTCTAGTGTGTCTTCGTCGTTGAAAGAGTAGGTCTCTTTCGGCCTCTGCGTTTCGGTCGGCTTCGGGTTTACTGATACCGAATCTTTGGAGATGTTGACAGTCATGGCTTGCTTTCCGTTTCCGTCTTTGTTGCCAGATAAGCGCAGGGTGTCACAAGGTGCAGGTGGGTACTCTCGCTACCCATCCATCTTCACAAAGGTGCAGATGACGAACGGCGTAGGTTGGTGCTTTCGCTTCCAACCCAGCTTCACAGAAGCGCAGGCGGTTAAGCACGTGAACAGAAAAGACAAACTCACAAAAAACAAATAAAATGTTCAAGGAAAGTTCTTTTTATTAATCATGGCTGCAAGAGTCTATTACAGATTCGTCACGATTACATAAAAGAATCATAATTACAAGGATCGATTACAAAGTATTTGTGGTTACATATGCTGAACTAAAAACTCCTACGGATCTACGCTGGGGTTCATCTTCACTGTGTAATCGTCATGAGAAGAGGGACTGTGGATACAGTCGCCATCAAAGCCTGCTACAACATCACCCCCCTCAGACGCGCAGCTCTTCCTGAAGCAGCTATTGGCCCGAGCGAGAATTCAGTCCACAGTATGACAGAAGGCCCTTTTCAAAAGCGCATCAGCTTCTGAGGCTCTTCCAGCCTAACTAAAGTGCGCAGCCGCCAAAAAGCGGGGCAGAGCACAATCTATGGTGCTTCATATCGGCAACCAGACCGAACTCGGTCGTTAGGACCTCCAAGCTGTCGCTCAGGTTCGAACTCCCCATGAGAAGCATACCAGCACATTCCGAAGCTCATCAGTAGTTCTTCTACGAAGGCACAACTCCTTTGAGCGAAGGGATCCTTAACCAAAATCCGACTTAGGCAAGGCCAATGGTCGCTCGAAGCTAAGTCTGGATCTAGCATGGTATTGAATGACAAAAAGAGGAAGACATGACTCTTCGAAAGAAACTTTTCCTTTATATAGGGCGGGAGTGGTCCAAGACATAGGCCACGAGACCGTCGGTCAAAATTCCCACATTAATGGGATAACTCAGCATGATGAACCTCATTAAATAGGTTCATTCAACTAAGTCTTAGACTATTAAAACACCCCTTGAAATTCCTCAATTAACGGTGGCAATTAAGAGGGAGTCGTTCCTTAAAGAATTGTCATTAATTTTTCTTAAAGAAAACTTCAAAGCCAACCGGCTTCTTTAAACCAGAAGCGTAGCTACAATCCTGCGCCAGCAAGATACACAGACTGGTGATGACTTCACATCATCCCAGCTTCAACAGTGCAGACCTCTGCTTCGACCCAGAAGCTTAACCCCCTTCAGCAAAGACTTGGGAAATACTATTGCATCCAACACAAGTCCGCTTGTCGCTCCAAAAATACGGTAACCTCCTTAGCCTGAAGCACAGCCTACTCGTTGCCCTAAAGCACAGTGACTCTACTACTCGAAACACAGCCTACTCGTCGCTCAAAAGCGTAGAGGTTCCGTCGTCTTCGAAACATAGTCCACTCGTCGCCTGAAAGCGCAGAGGCTCCGTTGTCTCTAGGAGAACAGTCTACTCGTCGCACCAGAAGCGCAGCAGCACTAAGACCTCGCTAGAGGCGCAGGTTGCATGGTCCCACCCAATTGGTTTGTTAAACTGCCACTCTCAAAGATAGGATAGAGGTTGATCATATTGATAAGTGTGAATATCTTATCAATTGGTTTAAAACCCAGATAAGGATGAAGTTTGCTCTTTTGATAAAGGTCGTATCAAGATGGTTTGTTTAAACCGATCACCTCCTGAAGGTCAAACAGAATCCTACTATGAGATGAAATCCAAGATCTACTCGGCTTCATCTAAACAGAGGATTCCCAGTAATAGACACGCTCCACGTGTCTCCTCCTTCGGTTATTTTGATAACCACCCGAGATCTCGATAGGGGATTCTTGACGTCCGCCACGTGTCATCTCAGCATAAGCCCGCACCATGTAATGACAGCAGATTCCTTCATATCTCAAATTTGAGTACACATCGCATATGTGCCCCCTTTTCCCCATAAATAGATTCCTTTCAACAAGAGAGAAGGAGGACACACACAGAGAGGAAAGAACAGAAGGCAAAAAGCAGAGCTTCGAAGTCCTCAACTCCGACATCCTCTTGATCGCTAATCCTAGAGTTCCATCAAAGGTACCAGAAAGCCAAAGCAAGTCCAACTCGTAGTCAGATCGTCAACGAAGTAAAGGAGCCGCTGCAGTGCTCGATCTCCACCTTCGCGCTTTCCCATAATTCTTGTACTTAGATTTTCTCGTATAGGAATCGATTGTACCTTTTTTTAAGTTCAATAAACAAAAAGTGCGTAACCTTTTGTGATGTCGAACAAAATGATGATTCTGTTGGGGACGACCTTCTCCTCCAACGAGAAGGTGGTGACTTAATCTGAGGACAACTTGCTGGGATCTTCCCAGAAGATGCTGGTCGTACGCTTCGACCAACAAGCTTTTGAAAATCTCCTTTCTAAAGAGAAGTCGAGTCCTTCAAAGCGGTTCGTGAAACCAAAGAAGACTCGACGTGTCTGGGTATCCAAGGCGGCTGCGATGAGCAGTACAACAGAGGGGACTGCGATCCAAAACTCTCTAAATGCTGAAGCCCCGAAGAAGATTTTGGCTACTGCGGCCATGCCACCTCACTCGATTCCCCCTTTGGGAAAATACGACGAGTAAGGCAGTGCCCCTATGGCGGGCCTGACAAGGGCATAACACCGAAGGAAGAGCGTGGCAGTTCAACCCCTCACAAAGGAAGCGTTATCGGCGAGAAGATCCGTCTTCGACAGAATTGTCTTCCCATCAGGCGAGCCTTCATTGGATTCTGAATACTATGCACCCGCTGGGGGGTAGTAGGAAGAAATCCAAGGCAGTATGTGCCTCGTGCAACAAACTTACTACGCCAATGACCGACCAAAGGCCAATATTGACAGTCACATGCGCAGCCGATGGGAAGTTATACAAAACTGGTCCCCGTGCTTCGATGCCTCGACAAGTTAAACCCCTTTGTCGCTTGAGCACACCTGTACGTCATACAAGCCAGGGGTCACATCCCATGAAGAAAGACTCATGCAAGAAGCATTCTTGTAAGCATGATGGGAGTCTGCCTCGCCAGACCCTCTCTGATCGTACCCACGCGTAGCTTTTCTGCGCGTACAAAAGGGGTACAGAGGTGGAGGACTTGACGCTTTCACACAAGGGTAAGGCAGAAGAGGAATCTGCGGCACAGGGCACGCCTAAATCTAAGCATCCTTGTACCCAGATCACCATCAATTGTTGCTGTCAATAGGTAGCCACCGTGCCGCCAAGGAGGCATTCTGTCTTCCGAAGACTACATCCGGCGTCAACCGAACGTCAGAGGTTTGACAGGGGGTCGGCAAGCGCAGACGAAGATGAACTATGTGTCGCTACGTGCAATGCAGCACAGGGTTCTCAATCTCTCAAAAAGTCGTCCAAGAATCCTTCCATCTCGGCCACCAAGCCCAAGAAGCGGCCCGGGAGTAGCAAGACGAAGGTACCTAACACAGGTGTATTCCAAGGCACGAGTTCCAAATCTCCGTTAGGTACCATGACAGACGCCGAGGGTAGCCAACCCCAATCGTCCATGACAACGTTGTATTCCAGTCTAAGATGGAACCATATGATACATATGCCTCCACAGGCGCAGCTAGCTACCAGACTGGGGTAGCAACCACAATGAGTTTGAGGAAGACTGCAACTTCCAGGCATCTAAACTGGAGAGCGAAGGGTCTACTGTCCCTTCCACCCATCTACGCAGAAGGTCCGTATTTATGGTCGATGGCGACGAGGCGGACAATAGTGAAGCGCCTGACCAGCTAAAACGTATCAAAGCTCTTGAGACGAGCCTAGATACGTTAAATACTATAATCAAATCCTTGTCTTCTATCATACTAGAGATCAAGGGAAGTTTGTCCCCACTTCCTCCATACATCGCTTGACCCTGCAGCTAACAACGGATCCAGTAAGCTGTCCATCATCAACCAAGCTGCTCCATCGTCGTCTACTCCATCGACCACAGGATCCGTGATGTCAACCGAGATAAGCAGGCCATCAAGGAGCTGTATGCTCGCTATGTTGCCAAAGAGAAGCAAGCAGCACTCTGGAAGATGGGGATTCGGCAGCCATATCCTGTCGAGTGGGACAACGTAGTCTACCCTCCCGAATACAATCCGTAGATGCTCACGCCCTTTGATGAAAAAGAGTCTCCCCGATGATACTTGAGGTAATTCGCCTCAGTAACAGGGCACCTACCAAAGAACGACGCCCTCCTCACTAATATATTCTTAGGAGCCCTACAGGGGGGTAGCCTATGAGTGGTTCTGAAGTCTTTCGGATGACTGCATTTCATCGTTCGAGGACCTGAAGACTCTCTTCATCGATCGATTCTATGAAAGAGGGATGGACATGATGATGTAAACTCTTATGGAGGTCATCCAGAGAGAGAAAGAGCATGTCCGTGCATACATCGAGCGCTTCTACCAGGCAGCTTTGAGGCTACAGCCTGGCATGCCCGAGCCCATGCTTACGGACTCATGTCGCAAGAACATGCCGTCTCCAATCAAATTGTGGCACAGTGCTCCTTGCATAGAGTGGACGCCTATCATTACAGAGGTGGATGTAGAACAAAATAAAGCCCAAGATGCACAGCTCCTGGGATTAAACTTTTATTCTCTCGATGACAAGGGGAGACGCTCGTCTAGCAACAACCTGAAGGATGGAAAAAGCAAATAAGCCATGACCGTCAACATCTCCAAAGGTTCAGTAACCATGAACCCCAAGTCTGGAGAAGCACAGAAGCCGAGGGAGACTTATTCCTTCAACGATAAGGATACGCTGGAACTTTTGATATGCTGACAAAGTGTGGCAAGCTGTCTCTCCCAACACCAAAGCACCCGATGAAGTGGGAAAGGTGGACAACCCTAAATATTGCCATTAACATTAGTATGTCCACCATTCGACATGAAATTGCTATATGTTGAAAAGATAGATTCAGCACCTCATCGACACCAAAGTCATATCACTTGACTATAAAGAAAAGACTGTCACGACCAGCATGGTTACTCTCCAGTTTGGAAGTTTTCCAACCATGGAGGCACAGGATAGGGTCGTCCCCATCCTGAGGGCGACAATGGAAGTAGTCAATATTCTACCAGCACATGATAATGCTCAAGGGCTCATCCCGTTCTCCACACCACGAGGAGAGGTCATATGGGTCCACCCTGACCTTACTCCTGACATGATGGCACCTACAACCCCCTCTTTCAAAGGGAAGAAGGTCAGGACATGTCGCATGGTCTCGACATCGACCGATGACACCCTGGTGACCACTCGCTCGACACGACATCAAGAGGAGAACCAAGCTCCAGAGGAGACAGCACCTCCATCTACTACAACCCCTGCTCCTGATACATCAGAAGCAGGCCCGTCTCGGACTCCTACAGTAGATAGGCAGAAGCAAAAGGAGGTTCGCTTTGACAAACCTCTGAGGAAAGACTCGACAGTAGTGCTTATCAAACCCTATAACTTTGACATACTGGCACAGCTAGCCAATACCCCGACTAGATTATCACTCTCCGAGATCCTCCATCTCTCTAAAGAGACTCGAGCTGTGCTCAGCGAAGCCTTATAGAACGTCAAGTCCTTTCTCACTCAGGTACGACCACCCAAGGAAGACCCTGTGGCCTGCCCACATTTTCACAGTATGGTCGAAGTGATCCCCAGTATCACTTTCACCCAACAAAACATGCTGCTGAAGAATAACCGGCATAATAGGCCTCTGTACTATGTATGGTATGTCGGTGCCACTAAAGTCGATCGCATCCACATCGACCCAGGCTCATCTCTCAGCATTATCCCAAGGAGTTTGCTCTAAACTCTAGGGATTCCGATGCATCGACTGACTGTATCGAACACAAAAATCAGCAGCTTCAATGCAGAAAAGAGCGAGCCCCTGGGCAAAATTCGCTTGAAGTAGGCGGCCTCCATACTGAAGTGACTTGCTATGTCATCGACGCTGACATAAACTACAATATGCTGTTGGGACGACCATGGATTCATGAGTACATAATCGTTTCTTCCACTCTCCATCAATGCACGAAGTAGGTAGCCAGCGATGGGACTATTAAGACCGAATTTGCTGAAATCGACCCGATCCAGGGACTTGAAGCCTACTGTATGGATGCTGATCTGTACAAGTCAGTCCCTTGGGATGATGAGAGCAATAATGCTGACGACGAGGCAGAGACTGCCTCCGAAAGCACATCGATTACTGAAGAACCACTAAAGGTTCGACTGAAGGAAAAACCCCTCAAGGTATTAGCGTCCTTCATCGTCAAGCTCCGAGGCAAAGTGCCATCTTTGCCCTCGGTGACGTCAGATGATGGCCAGGAGCCTATACGAATAAGGCTACCCCAGAGGTCCGCAAATCCAACCATGAAGGTACAGGAACATCCGTCTGCAGCCCCCTTCGTGGTTAAGCTAAAAGGGAAGCGTCCTCCTCTTCTTCCCTCAAAAGCTCTATTTCTCACCGATGAGGAGCTAGGAGACTACGTCTGCATCGATACCGAAGCATACTCTTAAGATGATGTAATCCCTCGGGATAAAATTTCTTATTTTATTAATAGAAAGTTGTCTTCGAATTACTCTTGTGCATGTTAGAACACTAAATATTTCTTAGACAACTCTCTATGTATGCTACAAACACAAGTGACAATCGCAAACCTTGTGAGCCGAGTTGTCCCTTCCCGGGGATCTTACTTCCTAGTTCCAGCAAGAAAGAAGGAGGAGGTACCCATCATCTTTGGTCGATTGGAGCATCCTCAGCGACTAATTCCAGGAGAACCAGAACCCGACAACGGCAAGATACAACTCTACCGTTACGCTATTCAAGCCAAACACCTTATCCAGAAGATGAGTTACGACTTGAACAACAACAAAGGACTCAACTATGGTAAAGGTCGGTACCTTCCCTTACGGATTCGAGCTCCAATGGGAAAGGCTCAAAACTATTACCAACACACCCGCCAGGGGTTGGGTTATGTAAAACCCCTAAATTTCTATTATTTTTTATATAAATTTGGTACTGATTTTTTTATTTTGTATTTGCACGTCGCGTAGTTGCATTATACGTCGCGCGCGAAATTTTATTTTTCGTAATTGCTCGACGAGTGCGAATATGTGCGAGCGTACATATTTTTAGAAAAATATTTTTCTATTTTTATAGTTTCAAAATAATATATGTAATAATTATTTTAGCTATCATACCAACATTTCCAAGTCCATTATTTTATTTACAAAAAGCCTTTCGTTTATAACAATTATTAGTAATAAATAATATTCTTTGTGCATACAAATATATTTCATAAATATTTTATTAGTTTATTTTTAAATAATAATATAATTTTCAAAATTATTATTATTAGTATTTTGGAAAACATATTTTGAAGTTTTGTGGCAAATTAAATCTTTGATTAGATTTTATGGATTGATTTAAATAGTTTAAATTTAAAGATAGAATTTATATTGAGTTTAGATTATCTAGATCTAAATTAGAATTGGATTTGGTTTATTATTGATTGAATTGATTTAAATTTGATTTAAATTAAGTAGCGAATTATCTATTTTTGGGTTTAAATATTCCTAATCCTTATCTACTAAGGTTTTCCTCAACCCTATAAATAGGGGAGCATCCATATAGTTTTTTACTACAATTATTCCACAGATTTTCCACCACAAATAGGCGTACCTCGTGTCGGTATTCCATCCATCCTCGTGTCAGCCGTGACGGCCTCGGGTCCGACCCGGGTGTCTTTCCAATAGACCATTTATATTACAAATACATTATTTCCGTGTCGGACACATCCCCGACACAATCAATCCCTAACCTAACCCTATTCTAAACCCTGTACAGCCTACAACATCCACCATCACCGGCACCTCGCCTCCTGACTGATCCTACCATAGCCCCACCGTCATCGCCACCACCAACCTACACTTTTGCCAACATCAACACCTACCACCACATGCCGCCTCTCCCGACAGCACCTCCGTGCTGCCACCCACACCGAGACCACCACCACCATAGCTACCACCATGGTAGTCTTCTCCACTACAGTACCATCCCATCGTCACCATCTACTGTCGCCAACCCCGACTTCGACTTCTCCGATGTTGACCAACGGCTCCTCCCTGCCATTACCTTCACCACCAGCCACGTCCTGCCACCACGCCACCACGACTACTTCTCTCCGCCTAGATCTAAAATCTACCACCATCATCACCACCACCGTGACAACCACCATGACAGCTCGACCTCGGACTCCACCAGTTCGCCATAACAACCACCACCACCAAACAAAATAAAATAAAATAAAAACACATACCCCTCACCTCCGGCTCGCCGGCCACCCTCACAGTGCCGTTCCACCCTCCGCTGCTGCGTCCGCACCTGGGCACAACGTCGCAACCCTGGCCTCCAGTCGAACCCCGTTCCGGCGACCGCCCCCACGCCGCCGATCTCCTCCGCCCGCACCTCTCTCGCGCTCGAGCCCCCTTCCTCTTTCCTCCGTCGAGCGTCGAGTGCCGAGCGGCCGTGCTTGGCCCCAGCGCCAGTGACTTGAGCATCCACCGTCGCCCTGGAGCACCGCGATCGCCGTCGTCGTCGACTACGGCGGTGCCCCTTCCTTTTCCCTTCGTACAGCCCGGCGACCTCCCCGATCGTCTTCCGAGCTCCGCCCCATCATGGCGAACACCAGCAAGCCGTCGTATAGGCATCGACCCATCCACCTCGGCGGGGGCGAACCATGCCGAAAACCCTCTCTTAGCACCTCCCCGTTCCCTCTCTTCTCCGATCTCCGCTCACTTCCACCCCCTCTCTTTTTCCTTCATAGATTTTTCTCTCTCTTTCTCTGCTACTCCTCGCTTATTTATTTCTTTGGTTACTTTTTCTCTTTTATTTATTTATTTCTTTACTGGTATTTCTGAAGAGAGAAGTTAGTGTGTTTTATTTTTATTTTTTTTACTTTTATTGTTAACTGATAATATTTTTATATTATTATTAGGAATATTAACATTTTTATTATTATTATTATTATTATTATTATTATTATTATTATTATTATATCCTTTTCTATTTTCTTTTTGTATTTAATTCGTATATGCTGATGGCATTATAGTGCTAAATATTTTTATTTCAGTGGTATCATTGATAGTATATATATTTATGTATTTTGTTATGTTAAGATATGTAATTAGTATTACTAGGTCCAAAGATTTTATATGCAGTTATTATTATTATCTTTTAAATACAAATATACATATTAAATAATTTCCTAAAAAGTTATTTTGCAATGAAAAGATCATATCGGGGCTTGGCCCTATATATATTTTGAAAAGTTTAGTCCTAAGCCTTAGATAATTTTTCTATATATATATATATATATATATATATATATATATATATATATATATATATATATATATATATATATATATACATATATGTAATTCACATTATTTTTCAACTATTAAAAATATAGTTTTCTACCAATTCTATTTTTAACAAACTTAGAGTTTTGCCTTAAAATATTTTTTGTATTTTTCAAGTATATATATCTAAAAACTATTTTAACTAATAAAAATACATTTTCAAGTATTATGAAATATTTCTAAAATCATATTTATAGTATTTATCCAATACTCTTTGATATACTGCCTGTCCATGACTAATCCCATTATTCATGTTTCCTCGCCAATTCAAGACTACCTTATGTCGAACCTAACTAATTTGACCCTTCTGGACCCAATAGAACTGTTCGTCCCACCATCAGAAGTCACCTTGCATAGTTGTTGCACCGAAGTCGCAGTTCGTGCTACCTTGATCATTGCAGTACACCAGACATCCTACCAGGCAAGACACCTTGCCATTTGTTGTTTATTTATTTTTATTATTTTTTATGCAAAATAAACTGTGATATATGGCATAACCTGTTAGAACTTACTGTTCATTTTTATTTCCTACTATGTATTAATTTTCTTACACATGAAACCTAGATTTAAGGGACCACCTTGTGTGTTGTATTCATTGGCCTTAGAAACATTGTACCACGAAGTTGTGTGTCGTATGTAGGACACTGACATGTCTGACTGGATGGCCTCCGATACGTATAAGCCGTGCGATAGGAATAACCGCTAATAGAATTGTATGCTAGTTTGACTTAGCGGTTATAGAGGTTTTCTGTTGTGGATAAAACATAGTAGGCATTGGGCGGGGAGGACAATTCCTTAGTGTATGGGCTTCGATAAACTTTCTCTTGTGACCCAGAAGCTCCCCTGGAGATACGGGGTTGATGACCCATGATTACTGACGGCCACTGGTGTTCGACGGAATGTTATGCTCTTATTGATTGGGCCTCTGGCTCCCCAAGGGGGGACTATGCCGATCCTATTTATCCAGGGCCCAAGCGTTAGAAGGATTGTTCTTAACTATATTTTACTTAGAACGGCTAGGTACCTTTATCCGTTATGTATGAGTACTTTTGGTTTGTGTACTTGTATCTGACCGTGGCTTGGAACAATAACTTATCGCGGATTAGTTCGTCACATTTTGTCCTTGTTTGGTTGTAGGTGTGGCTTACTACTTCGATGAGAAGGTATTGAACCTTGTTGGGGTCCGGATACCATATTGGATTCATAGCATAGAAAGATACGTGTCACGACCCGCACCCTAGAGTAAGGGCACGAGAAGTGGGTACGTCCAGCCTACGCCGCAGTATCGGCGGTAGAACGTTGTCCTAGGTCAATCATCTAATAATATAAAGTACCTGTACAGTTTATACTCTCCAAATGGAGGTGACAAACAGAATACAATCTCAATCACATCTAGGTAGAAGAATGAAAAATAGATAGACAGATGGTAACTCAAAAAGAACAGTACAATAGATGAAATAAGTCCAAGTATCTAGGATAACATAACATCAGAATGTCGACCCAATATACAGAATAAGTCTAAGAGTCTACATATCTCAACATCTCAAAATACAACTCAGATGTGAGACAAAAAGATAATACAGAAAGACTGTCTAGCTAAACTAGCCTAGACTACTGGGACAACATCCTCAGCTGCAGGTGGATCTTGCTGAGGGTCCACAACATAAGTATCATCTAGTCCTGCTCCATAATAGGTAGACACCAGGGCCTCATCCTCATCCTCTGTAATATTTTCAACAGGTCCAGTCAGGACAGGAATGAGCACAATACATCTCACGCAGTGTATAGTATGATAGAAAATATAAAGCATGCAATAGAGTAAAATACAGGAAACGCTGAAGGAAGATACATGTAGTAAAAGAGATAACTGTAATAAAATATCTACTATAATAGAGAACTAGCAGTGACTAGTGAGTCAGAGTAAAATATAGACATGTGAATGGCATAGGAGATTCATGACTACAGCTAGAAGTGATTCATGACTATAGCTACTGGGGTAATATCCACATGACTATTTCCACTCCCCCATCCCCAATCAATACACAAGGATCCATTCAAGTTATGTTAAGATTCGTGATAAGCCCATAAATGGGAGATTCATGAGAGGCTTTGTGAACATGAGAGTACATGAGTCACAAGCGATTCGTGAATCTATGAAAGCATAGAGATACATGATGATTCGTGAAAAGCACAAACATGCTGTATCTGATGCTCCCGAGGGGGATAACATCTCATGAAAAGATCCATATAGTACCAATCCGTGATAACAATCGTGTCAGCATCAAGTAAAGTAATCTAGAGCAAGAATATAAATCCTGGCAAATATAAAACGGTCAGAGAATGTACTCGCCTGATAACTGAATGTCTGAAGAGGATATACTGCCTGAGAAGAGATGTATGGCTCCTATTCAGAGCAATACAAGTCACAATGTATCCACAATGGTAAAAATAAAGTATACAATGCATACTACATGATTCTAGGTCAATCTGGTCAAAAGGCAACTCTTGGTCAACATTCTAATCAAACTAGTCAAATACTAGTCAACATGATCAATCTGGGTCAAGTCTAGGTCAAACTTAGACCAACTAAGGTATTGGTCAAACAAAGACTAGTCAATAAGGTAATTAGGTCAAACATGGTCAGACTAGTTAAACTAGTCATTTTAGGTTAGTCCTAGTCAAATCTAGGTCAATTAGGTCAAGGTTTGACCAATAGTTGACTTTGGTCAACAATGGTCAACAAGGGTCAACTAGTTAGTGTTTAGGGCCATTAGGTCAATTTTGGGTTTAGCCCCAATGCCATAGGCTAGTTACTTGGCCATAGGCTATTGTCATAGGTTTTCATATAACCTATATCTAGGAAGTCATTTATATATATATATATCTATATATATAGATATACACATCTATCTACTACCCAATATCAATATGTAGGTATACCCTATATATTACAATCACACTCACTTATATATATATATAATGACAAAGTGTAATCTAATACAAATATATATATATATATATATATATATATATATATATATATATATATATATATATATCATATATATATATACATATATATATATATATAAAACTTATATATATATTACATATATATAGGGGGAGAAGAAAGTGAGAGGGTGAGAGACTTAGAGTGAGAGAGAGAGTGAAAGAGAGAGAGAGAGAGCTGGACAGTGAGAGAGAGAGAAGGGGCTGAACACAGCAAGGGGGGGTTCCAGTTTTCCTGGAACCAGGATACCAGTCCCCAACACACACACACAGTACATATATACATATATATGTATATATATACACCACTACAAATATACACAACCATATACCCTCAAACCTCACCTACACACACACATACATATATACTACATATATATACACTGAAATACACATATACATGCATATATCAAAATCAAAATAGATTTGAAATTCATTTTTGAAAAATTGGGATTTATCCAAAATCTGGAAAAATATGCACTGTGTATTCGAAAACAGGTAAACCCAATTTCACACACGAAACCCAACTAAGGCTCGATTCTATTGGTTGGTAACTGTGTTCCACAGTGTCCTCTAGTGTCCTAGGTACCTGACACGACACCACGACACCGTTTGACATGTCCAAACACTCAAAAAACTCACTCGGGTAAATCCTGATACTCACACGCGTGCATAGCGTCGTGCACGCGGTTGCACGTCTCGTGGACACACCACGAGACACGACACGTCTTGTGGTCATGCACACGTGTAGCCCACATATAGGGCTACACTATCCACACACTGACACGTGTCCACGACACTCGTGGACACGATACGAAACCCGTATCAGTCGTGAAAAATACGACTGATACACGCGTTTTGACAGCGTCGTGCACGCGGTTGCACGTCTCGTGCTCGCGACACAGGACACGACGCATCTCGTGCTCGTGTCCTCGTGTACGCCACATGATGGGCTACACGCTCGTGTCTCCACGAGGTGCCAACGTGTCGTATCCGTACGATACGATACGCACGAAGTTGCCCCCGCGCGCGTGTGCGCTGACAGCACGTGTCCAGTACGAGTGAGATTTCTTACTCGACACGACACGACACGACACCAAACTTTAGGGACATGTTCGCAGACATTGCCCCCATGTCCATGTCAATTTTCTCGTGTCCTATTTGCCTGTGCAGTGCGCACGAAGGGTGGGGTAGCAGGGCACGCACGCGAGTCTCGTACAGTGGGTTCGTGTCTATTTTGGACACGGACACAGCTCGAAAACGTGCTCAGTCCACTTGGGTTGTGACCTACTAGTCTAGGGCTACACAAAAATATAATCTGTTTTATATTTTGACAAAAACAGATCCTTTGTGGTATTTCATCAAACAAGGCTTCCTAGCCTAGGATACGTGTCCGATACGGACACCAAACCAACTCTAATTTTCACCAAACTTGACCTACAGTTCCCTGGTACCTAGATGCATGCAAATATGAAGAGAAAACACAATATTAACATGGTTTGAGGGTATTTACCTATTTGTGTATTTCCAATGGAAATCAATGAAAGGGGGGGTGTCTTTCCACTTGGTGATGCCCAAAGCTCTACAAATCCTTGATAGCAGGCCCTAACTAGTATCCTCTAGTGTAGGGGAGTCCAATACAAGAAACTAGAGGTGATTTGGATCAAAATTGATCAAGTTGTGGTCTTGTGAAGAAATGGGAATTTCAAGGGTTAAAATTCATGTAAAATGATCATGAATTAATGTGATGGGTTAATATAGGAAGGGGGTAGTGGTAGTGGGTACCCCATGGCCGGCCATGGCAAGGGGGGGGGGGTTGCTTCCAAGCTAAGGAAGGTTGACTTCCATGTAAAGGGGTTGATATTTTGAATGTTTTGTGGAAATATCTAATAAAGTAAATATCAAGATATTTACCTTACTTTAACCAATGCAAATATCTATCCCCTCATCATTCTAGGTTAGTAACTAATCTCTAGATTAGGCTAAACTTGGTTAGAGACTATCATGACACTAATCAATAATTAAATAATAATAAAAACACATAAATCCAAATAATTCTAAATAAATCCTAGAAAATTACCAAAATACCCTTTAGGCTAAAAGCCCTAATTTGAAGTTCTAAACCTATGGCTAGGCTCACATGATCATGGTTAGTCTCTAGGTTATGAAAAACTAGGGTTTACACTAAGGTTTTGCTAGTAAGTCACAAAGTCATAAGTCGTGACTTTAGAAATAGTTTAACTTAACTAAAATCACCCAAAAATCATATTATGACTAAAGTACCACTAATAAATAATAAAAATAATAAATTTTCAAAAATACCCCAATTTTAGAAAACTGGGTGTTACAAGTCTACCCACCTTAAAATAATTTCGTACTCGAAATTTAGATGGTCGTACTCCACCTAGGTCAAACTTCCAACAATCTGGGACGAAGCCACTACCTAGCAACATGCAAGGTCAACAAGCAAAATATGGATAGTAGACCTATACTAGGTCATGTCCAAAAATTGGCTGGCAGTTTTAGGTCATAAGGTGTCCTTAATCCAAATCGAAATCAAAAGTAACTCCATAGGGTAAATCGGGATGGAGTCTCGGGTCAGGAAAATCGTACTAAGCAAATAAAGCACACAATGGTATGCCTGAGTGGGACACTAAGGTCATGGGTGTAGAGTGTCATATCTAGGTCATGTATGTGAAATTAGTTTTGAGAAAACAACTAGTCTTGTGCTCCTAATTTAAAAGTCACGGTAATGTGTCTACGATGATCATAATTTAGAGTGGGAAAGGTCTATGGCTAAAATAGAACCAAAAATCGTGATGAATAGTATTATAAGGGGCAGGTTAAGTGGGACAGTCCTGGTCATAGGTATAGACTGGGAAGATAAGAAAATAATAAATCACAGGACTAAAAGGGTTACCATTCTATGGTCAGAGCTACTCTATCAAAAAGGCATAGCATATACATTAATTTATTTAAGAGGAAAATTCTTGACAAAAGAAGTTAGTCAAAAATTATATAAACAGCTAAAACTACTCCTACTCCTACTCCTACTCCTAAGTAAGAGGTGAAGAAACAAACAACAATCGACAAATCAAAAGAACTACCAGGTCAAAACTGATCACTAAAAAAAGAACAGGTAGGAGCAGATGGAATTGGATTTTAAGATAGATAAAATAAAGCAAGATGGGAATGGAATTTAGAAGAACAGAACCTGCAAGCACATCGCCAACTGCCTGAGCATCCTCAACTGTCATGGCGTAGGCACGCCCCTGCTGACCTCTTCCAACCTGCTGCTGAAACTGCAAAAATGTCTGCTGCTATGGCTGTAACGGTCCTCTCTGCTGCTGTCCTACCAGAGCCTTGGCTCCTGCTCCTGGTGCTGCTCCCTGTGCTACTCTGCCTGTGTACTGGGAACACTCTCTCAGCTGGTGGTCTGCTGCCCCACATAGTAGGCACCAGCCCAACCTCTTCCTGCACTCTCTCCATCCATGTCCCGGTTTCTTACAGTAGGGACAACTGGTAGTCTGCTGTCTCGAGGCCTGCTGTAGCTGCCTCGGCTGTTGATACTGCTGTGGCTGCCTCTGCTAATGCTGATAGTGAGGCCTCTTGGCCTGACCTCCACTGCTGCCTGCTCCCTGTGTATCACGGCCCCTCTTGAGCTTCAGCTCAAGATCATCCTCAGCTGCCATCGCTCCTGCCAGAATCTCCTCAAAGGTGGCATTCCTGTCACTCTTGGTCAAGGACTTGACTTCCTTGACCAATCCCTTCCTGAACCTCCTCGCCTTCGCTGTCTCGCTAATGCCCTCCACGAATCTGCTCAACCGACAAAACTTACCAGAATACTCCTCTACAGTCTGGTTCCCCTAAACCAGGTTCTCGAACTGGGTCTCCAAAGCACCGACTGCCTGATCCGGGAAAAACTTTCCCTTGAAGAGCTCTTTGAAAGCTCTCCATGTCTGCCCTGGAGTACCTACTCTCGGGTCCGTCTGATACCAGGTACGGGCAAGATCCCGCATCTGGCTGGCTGCTGCCTCTATCTGTAGTCCGGCTGGTATCTCCGCCAGTCGGAAAATCTTTTCAATGTGCTCAATCCAGTCATCATCATAAAGAATCCCTTCTGTCCCCAAGAAGTCCCTGGGGTTCATCTTCTTGAAGTCCTGAATGCCCGGAATCCTCTGCTGTCGTGGCTGTCCCAATCCTTCCTGTGGCTGGACAGCCAACCTCTCCACCGTCGCTCTAGCCAGCTGATGGACCTCATCTATGCCCCTGGTAAACTCCATCGTATGACGCTGCTGCTGGGCCTGCTGCATCTCTAGGAAATGCTGGAAGTATGAAAACATCTGTGCAGCATCTACTAATCCAGATGGCATCGGCGGCTGGAACTGCTGCTGGTGCTGCTGGTGCTGCTGAAACTGTGGCTGACGAAACTGCGGGAGAGGCATGTCTGGGGTAGCTGGGATGGTCCCCCGAATAAGTAGAGGTGCACCCCCAAATGTGGTAGAAGCTCCCACATGAGCTGGAGTAAGGGGAGCTGTGGTCCCCGGGTCCTGGTGAGCTGGACGAGAAGTGGCAGACCTCTCAGTGGTGTCACCTGGACCGAGTCGCTGTGATCGTGTCTCCACTATCCTGAAGACAGATCAACAAGGAAGTCAATAACGGTACAAGGATGATAGTATCAAGAAGGACTATATAAAATAGATTATACAGATTTGAACAAAAGTCAGTAGATTCAAATCCATGGAAATTTCCTAATTGTGATTGAGTATCCACTCCCTCTAAGCCTATTCCTTAAATCCTATCACAGGCTGTAGTGATACTCTAGTTCGAATACCACTACATAAACGTGACCTGCATGGGCCCCCACTAAAAATGTGTCACGACCCGCACCCTAGAGTAAGGGCACGAGAAGTAGGTACGTCCAGCCTACGCCGCAGTGTCGGTGATAGAACGCTGTCCTAGGTCAATCATTTAACAATATAAAGTACCTGTACAGTTTATACTCTCCGAATGGAGGTGACAAATAGAATACAATCTCAATCACATCTAGGTAGAAGAATGAAAGATAGATAGACAGATGGTAACTCAAAGAGAACAGTACAATAGATGAAATAAGTCCAAGTGTCTAGGATAACATAACATCAGAATGTCGATCCAATATACAGAATAAGTCTAAGAGTCTACATATCTCAACATCTCAAAATATAACTCAGATGTGAGACAAAAAAATAATACAGAAAGACTGTCTAGCTAAACTAGCCCAGACTACTGGGGCAACATCCTCAGCTGCAGGTGGATCCTGCTGAGGGTCCACAACATAAGTATCATCTAGTCCTGCTCCATAATAGGTAGACACCAGGGCCTCATCCTCATCCTCTGTAATATTTTCAACAGGTCCAGTCAGGACAGGAACGAGCACAATACATCTCACGCAGTGCATAGTATGATAGGAAATATAAAGCATGCAATAGAGTAAAATACAAAAAATGCTGAAGGAAGATACATGTAGTAAAAGAGATAACTGTAATAAAATATCTACTATAATAGAGAACTAGCAGTGACTAGTGAGTCAGAGTAAAATATAGACATGTGAATGGCATAGGAGATTCATGACTACAGCTAGAAGTGATTCATGACTATAACTACTGGGGTAATATCCACATGACTATTTCCACTCCCCCATCCCCAATCAATACACAAGGATCCATTCACGTTATATTAAGATTCGTGATAAGCCCATAAATGGGAGATTCATGAGAGGCTCTGTGAACATGAGAGTACATGAGTCACAAGCGATTCGTGAATCTATGAAAGCATAGAGATACATGATGATTCGTGAAAAGTACAAACATGCTGTATCTGATGCTCCCGAGGGGGATAACATCTCTTGAAAAGATCCATATAGTACCAATCCGTGATAACAATCGTGTCAGCATCAAGTAAAGTAATCTAGAGCAAGAATATAAATCCTGGCAAATATGAAACGGTCAGAGAATGTACTCGTCTGATAACTGAATGTCTGAAGAGGATATACTGCATGAGGAGAGATGTATGGCTCCTAATCAGAGCAATACAAGTCACAATATATCCACAATGGTAAAAATAAAGTATACAATGCATACTACATGATTCTAGGTCAATCTGGTCAAAAGTCAAGTCTTGGTCAACATTCTAATCAAACTAGTCAAATACTAGTCAACATGATCAATCTGGGTCAAGTCTAGGTCAAACTTAGACCAACTAAGGTATTGGTCAAACAAAAACTAGTCAATAAGGTAATTAGGTCAAACATGGTCAGACTAGTTAAACTAGTTATTTTAGGTTAGTCCTAGTCAAATCTAGGTCAATTAGGTCAAGGTTTGACCAATAGTTGACTATGGTCAACAAGGGTCAACTAGTTAGTGTTTTGGGCCATTAGGTCAATTTTGGGTTTAGCCCCAATGCCATAGGCTAGTCACTTGGCCATAGGCTATTGTCATAGGTTTTCATATAACCTATATTTAGGAAGTCATTTATATATATATCTATATATATAGATATGCACATCTATCTACTACCCAATATCAATATGTATGTATACCCTATATATTACAATCACACTCACTTATATATATATATATATATATATATATATATATATATATATATATATATAATGACATAATGTAATCTAATACAAATATATATATATATATATATATATATATATATATATATATATATATCATATATATATATATATATATATATATATAAAACTTATATATATATATTACATATATATAGGGGGAGAAGAAAGTGAGAGGGTGAGAGACTTAGAGTGAGAGAGAGAGAGAGTGAAAGAGAGAGAGAGAGCTGGACAGTGAGAGAGAGAGAAGGGGCTGAACACAGTAAGGGGGGTTCCAGTTTTCCTGGAACCAGGATACCAGTCCCCAACACACACACAATACATATATACATATATATGTATATATATACACCACTACAAATATACACAACCATATACCCTCAAACCTCACCTACACATACACATACATATATACTACATATATATACACTGAAATACACATATACATGCATATATCATAATCAAAATAGATTTGAAATTCATTTTTGAAAAACTGGGATTTATCCAAAATCTGGAAAAATATGCACTGTGTATTCGAAAACAGGGTAAACCCAATTTCACACACGAAACCCAACTAAGGCTCGATTCCATTGGTTGGTAACCGTGTCCCACAGTGTCCTCTAGTGTCCTAGGTACCTGACATGACACCACGACACAGTTTGACGTGTCCAAACACTCAAAAAACTCACTCGGGTAAATCCTGATACTCATACGCGTGCACAGCGTCGTGCACGCGGTTGCACGTCTCGTGGACACACCACGAGACACGACACGTCTCGTGGTCATGCACACGTGTAGCCCACATATAGGGCTACACGATCCACATACTGACACGTGTCCACGACACTCGTGGATACGATACGAAACCCGTATCAGTCGTGAAAAATACGACTGATACACGCGTTTCGACAGCATCGTGCACGCGGTTGCACGTCTCATGCTCGCAACACAGGATACGACGCATCTCGTGCTCGTGTCCTCGTGTATGCCACATGATGGGCTACACGCTCGTGTCACCACGAGGTGCCAACGTGTCGTGTCCGCACGACATGATACAGGCGAAGTTGCCCCCGCGCGCGTGTGCGCTGACAGCGCGTGTCCAGTACGAGTGAGATTTCTCACTCGACACGACACGACGCGACACCAAACTTTGGGGGCATGTTCGCAGACATTGCCCCCGTGTCCATGTCAATTTTTTCGTGTCCTAGGTGCCTGTGCAGTGCGCACGAAGGGTGGGGCAGCAGGGCACGTACGCGAGTCTCGTGCAGTGGGTTCGTGTCCATTTTGGATACGGACACAGCACGAAAACGTGCTCAGTCCACTTGGGTTATGACCTACTAGTCTAGGGCTACACAAAAATATAATTTGTTTTACATTTTGACAAAAACAGATCCTTTGTGGCATTTCATCAAACAAGGTTTCCTAGCCTAGGATACGTGTCCGATACGGACACCAAACCAACTGTAATTTTCACCAAACTTGATCTACAGTTCCCTGGTACCTAGATGCATTCAAATATAAAGAGAAAACATAATATTAACATGGTTTGAGGGTATTTACCTATTTGTGTATTTCCAATAGAAATCAATGAAGGGGGGGTGTCTTTCCACTTGGTAATGCCCAAAGCTCCACAAATCCTTGATAGCAGGCCCTAACTAGTATCCTCTAGTGTAGGGGAGTCCAATGCAAGAAACTAGAGGTGATTTGGATCAAAATTGATCAAGTTGTGGTCTTGTGAAGAAATGGGAATTTCAAGGGTTAAAATTCATGTAAAATGATCATAAATTAATGTGATGGGTTAATATAGTAAGGGGATAGTGGTAGGGGGTACCCCATGGCCGGCCATGGCAAGGGGGGGTGTCCTTGGGTTGCTTCCAAGCTAAGGAAGGTTGACTTCCATGTAAAGGGGTTGATATTTTAAATGTTTTATGGAAATATCTAATAAAGTAAATATCAAGATATTTACCTTACTTTAACCAATGCAAATATCTATCCCCTCATCATTCTAGGTTAGTAACTAATCTCTAGATTTGGCTAAACTTGGTTAGAGACTATCATGACACTAATCAATAATTAAATAATAATAAAAACACATAAATCCAAATAATTCTAAATAAATCCTAGAAAATTACCAAAATACCCTTTAGGCTAAAAGCCCTAATTTGAATTTCTAAACCTATGGCTAGGCTCACATGATCATGGTTAGTCTCTAGGTTATGAAAAACTAGGGTTTACACTAAGGTTTTGCTAGTAAGTCACAAAGTCATAAGTCGTGACTTTAGAAATAGTTTAACTTAACTAAAATCACCCAAAAATCATATTATGACTAAAGTACCACTAATAAATAATAAAAATAATAAATTTTAAAAAATACCCCAATTTCAGAAAACTGGGTGTTATAATACGTCATCGTGAATTAGTTTACCATCTCCTGTCCTTGTTTGGTTGGGGAGGATGGCAAGCTAGTTCAATAGGTGTGTATTGGACCATGTTATAATTCAATTGACTTATTTATTTGAGCAATATTTATTCAGTTTATATGGCATGATATTATGTGTCTTGTTACGTCCCTCTGAGGACCTGGTTATCTCGCTAGGTGAGTGCTCTTGTCTTTCGCAGGTGTTCTAGCCGTGGCCATGATCATCTCTATATCTTTGAGGATGATTGCACTTTGATCGTCTTCTCTTCACTCGCCAAAATTATTCTTTGTATATCATGTATTTTTTTTATAGTTGGTAGTGGATTTGTCTCCGCCCAACTACATGTACCAATGACAAATCATAGTTGATTATATGATATCTTTTATTCTTACATTTTGTGGATGAGATTAGTTAGTTGTGGTTTACTGCACTTTACAGCTTATGTATCCATACGAGCCCATGTACTTCGTATGAATACAGCTGGTATGTCTACGTTCCTAGTCCTACGTATTTTGGGACTGGGACGTTACATATTTTTGTGGTGGCCCATGCAGGTCAAGATAAATTATTTGGTTACTTTACCGTACCAAGCAAGCCTGCATATAGGCCTGTCAATGGTAGCTTATTGGTCGGATATTGGCATTACCATATCCGAACCATTAACTATCGGATATATCCGATAACTATCCGATATCCGATCGGATATCAGTTTTGGCTACCGTATCCGTTACCAATAATTTTAACGGATATCGGATAATATCCGTACCAATAAGATTACTAAAAAATAATTTAAAAAGGGAAAAAAAATTAGAAGCAACATATTTCTACATTAGAACAGCAGATTTTGTCATATATATGTGCAGATTTTTACATTGAAATATCATAAGCAGCAGATTTTTATGCATACATCGAATATATTTGCACCAAAAAATTCTCCAATCAAGCACATATAACTAATAGTCTCATGCATACATTGAATATATTTTAAATTTATTAAATAATTTAAATATTATTGGTTCGGATATTATTGGTCCGGATATGACACTTACCGTATCCGCATCCGATATCCGATAAATATCCGATATGATATCCGAATTCGTATCCGTATCCGAAATTTCGGATATTTTCGGTTCGAATACGGATTGGATACGGATTTTCGGTCTACCATTGATAGGCCTACCTGCGTATAGGATTAGAAGTCTAGGATCTCATCCACACACTTGACATCATTCCTCGTTCCCATATTCGAATTACCGTTCGACTCATCAATTGCATCTTGCTTGATTCCTCCTATCATTATTCTTATCCCTCTTTCGGGCTTGCTAGAGATTAACCCTACTAGTTAGATGTCCCAAACACCCTTAGCTTAATTCTTTAAGTTGGGTAGAATACCCCACGACCTGACACACCCTTGACTATTACGGGAATACAAATAGTATTATCTAGACTATAAAGACTAGAAGAATTTAACCCATTTGGTCAACCAAGCCTTGGTCAATAAAACCGTAGAATGATGGTATAGGAATAAACAAGACTTAGATCCTTATGACTCTTAGACTATTCATATTTGTTTTTATTTCATCTACCATCGTGCATATGTTTTACTACCTTGATTAATGATGCTAATATAGCCTAGTATTTGCAAGCTAATTCTCTATCGAGCTTGATCAAGACATATGCTATTGAGCGGCCGCTCACTAACATATTGTCTAATCATAACCGGTGCATGATGGTCTGATCAACCGAGTGCACTTCGGTTCGCCTTTTTAATCTACGTGGATGTGATGTAGTTAAACTTACCCCTTGGAATCCCATCCACGACTGCCTTGACGATTTTTTTGAAATTTATACGGGCCGCCTTTGAACCATGTATTCGTAATTGATAATGTCGTCATTGAACTCCTTACATCGCTTTCGCCTTCACCGATTTTGGAAGGACGAAGGCACATGTACTTGAATTTCCTCTAGCTATCTTATCAATTATGACCATTACCACTCCATGTTGCTATATCTTCATCTTAAGCTACTCGTCCTTTCTTGGCCCTATATTCGCAATCATGAACCTTCCAAATCACTTAATTTATGCATGAACCTAATCGATCTCTTATTCGTGCCTAAACCTACTCTCAAGAACCCATATCTACTAGGTCTCTAACTTATTTTCTCTTGATACCATATCATTCTCTATTGCATGATACTCTTGATTTAAACTTTAAACCCTTAATTTTCTACTCGTGCCTTAACTCGCGACCCTCGTAACCATACCCGTGTTAAATTCTATGATTTAGATCACGATTTCTTACGACATGATTTTATTGAAACATTGTCATTGTTTGTTCGCCATCGATACCCCCTTGTGTCTTCTCACCCCCCTACCAATTCTTAATTTCGAGGACAAAATTCTTTTAAGTTGGGTAGGATGTAAAACTCCTAAATTTCTACTATTTTTTTATATAAATTTGGTACTGATTTTTTTATTTTGTATTTCTACGTTGCGTAGTTGCATAGTACGTCGTACGCAAAATTTCGTTTTTCGTAATTGCTCGACGAGTGCGAATATGTGCGAGCGTACATATTTTTAAAAAAATATTTTTCTATTTGTATAGTTTCAAAATAATATATGTTATAATTATTTTAGCTATCATATCAACATTTCCAAGTCCATTATTTTATTTATAAAAAGTCTTTCATTTATAACAGTTATTAATAATAAATAATATTCTTTGTGTATACAAATATATTTCATAAATATTTTATTAATTTATTTTTAAATAATAATGTAATTTTTGAAATTATTATTATTAGTATTTTGGAAAACATATTTTGAAGTTTTGTGGAAAATTCAATCTTTGATTAGATTTTATGCATTGATTTAAATAGTTTAAATTTAAAGATAGAATATATATTGAGTTTAGATTATCTAGATCTAAATTAGAATTGGATTTGGTTTATTATTGATTGAATTGATTTAAATTTGATTTAAATTAAGTAGCGAATTATCTTTTTTTGGGTTTAAATATTTCTAATCCTTATCCACTAAGGTTTTCCTCAACCCTAAAAATAGGGGAGCACCCATATTGTTTTTTACCGCAATTATTCCACAGATTTTCTACCACAAATAGGCATGCCTCGTGTCGGTGTTCCATCCATCCTCGTGTCAGCCGTGATGGCCTCGGGTCCGACCCCGGGTGTCTTTCCAATAGATCCTTTATATTACAAATATATTATTTTTGTGCCGGACACATCCCCGATACAATCAATCCCTAACCTAACCCTATTCTAAAGCCCGTACAGCCTACAACATCCACCATCTCCGTCACCCCGCCTCCTAACCGATCCTCCCATAGCCCCACCGTCATCGCCACCACCATCCCACACTTTCGCCAACATCAACACCTACCACCACCTGCCATCTCTCCCGACAGCACCTCCGTGCTGCCACCCACGCCGAGACCACCACCACTACGGCTACCGCCTTGGCAGTCCCCTCCAATACAGTACCATCCCATCGTCACCCTCTACTGTCGCCAACCCTGACTTCGACTTCTCCGATGTTGACCAACGGATCCTCCCTACCATCACCTTCACCACCAACCACTTCCTGCCACCACGCCACCATGACCACTTTCCACCGCCTAGATCCAGAATCTACCACCATCATCACCCCCACCCTGCCACCGCCGCGGCTGCTCGGCCTCTGACTCCACCAGTTCGCCACAACAGCCACCACCACCAAACAAAATAAAATAAAATAAAAACACACACCCCTCACCTCCGGCTTGTCGGCCACCCTCACCGCGTCGCTCCGCCCTCCGCTGCTGTGCCGGCACCTGGGCACAGCGTCGCAGCCCTGGCCTCCAGTCGGACCCCGTCCCGGCGATCGCCCCCACGCCGCCGATGTCCTCCGCCCGCACCTCTCTCGCGCTCGAGCCCCCTTCCAGTTTCCTCCGTCGAGCGCCAAGCGGCCGTGCTTGGCCCAGTGCCAGCGACTCGAGCATCCACCGCCGCCCTGGAGCACCGCGATTGCCGCCGTCGTCGCCCACGACGGTGCCCCTTCCTTTTCCCTCCGTTCAGCCCGACGACCTCCCCGATCGTCTCCCGAGCTCCTCCCCATTATGGCGAACACCAGCAAGCCGCCGCATAGGCGTCGACCCATCCCCCTCGGCGGTGGCAAACCATGCCGGAAACCCTCTCTTAGCACCTCCCCGTTCCCTCTCTTCTCCGATCTCCGCTCACTTCCACCCCCTCTCTTTTTCCTTCACTAATTTTTCTCTCTCTCTCTGCTACTCCTCGCTTATTTATTTCTTTGGTTTCTTTTTCTCTTTTATTTATTTATTTCTTTACTGTGTTTCTGAAGAGAGAAGTTAGTGTGTTTTGTTTTTATTTTTTATTTATTTTTAATGTTAACTGATAATATTTTTATATTATTATTAGGAATATTAACATTATTATTATTATTATTATTATTATTATTATTATTATTATTATTATTATATCCTGTTCTATTTTTTTGTATTTAATTCGTATATGCTGATGGCATTATAGTGCTAAATATTTTTATTTCAGTGGTATTATTGATAGTATATATATTTATGTATTTTGTTATATTAAGATATGTAATTAGTATTACTAGGTCCAAAGATTTTATATGCAGTTATTATTATTATCTTTTAAATATAAATATACATATTAAATAATTTCCTAAAAAGTTATTTTGCAACGAAAAGATTAGATCGGGGCTTGGCCCTATATATATATTTGAAAAGTTTAGTCCTAAGCCTTAGATAATTTTTCTATATATATATATATATATATATATATATATATATATATATATATATATATAATTCTAACATTATTTTTCAACTATTAAAAATATAGTTTTCTACCAATTCTATTTTTAACAAACTTAGAGTTCATCCTTAAAACATTTTTTTATATTTTTCAAGTATATATATCTAAAAACTATTTTAACTAATAAAAATACATTTTCAAGTATTATGAAATATTTCTAAAATCGTATTTATAGTATTTATCCAATACTCTTTGATATTCTGCATGTCTATGACTATTCCCATTATTCATGTTTCCTCGCCAATTCAAGACTACCTTATATCGAACCTAACTAATTTGATCCTTCTGGACCCAATAGAACTGTCCGTGCCACCATCAGAAGTCACCTTGCATAGTTGTTGCACCGAAGTCGTAGTTTGTGCCACCTTGATCATTGCAGTACACCAGACGTCCTACCAGGCAAGACACCTTGCCATTTGTTGTTTATTTATTTAGCTCATATTTTATGCATTATTCATTATTTTCTTTATACAAAATAAACTGTGATACATGGCATAACCTGTTAAAACTTATTATTCATTTTTATTTCCTGTTATGTATTAATTTTCTTACACATGAAACCTAGATTTAAGGGACCACCTTGTGTGTTGCATTCATTGGCCTTGACACGTTGTACCACGAAGTTGTGTGTCGTATGTAAGATACGGACATGCGTTACTGGCTGGCCACCGGTACGTATAAGCCGTGCGATAGGAATAACCGCTAATAGAATTATATGCTAGTTTGACTTAGCGGTTATATAGGTTTTCTGTTGTGGATACAACATAGTAGGCATTGGGCGGGGAGGACAATTCCTTAGCGTATGGGCTTCGATGCACTTCCCCTTGTGACCCGGAAGCTCCGCTGGAGATACGGGGTTGATGACCCATGATTACTGACCGCCATTGGCGTTCTGCGGAACGTTATGCTCTTATTGATTGGGCCTCTGGTTCCCCAAGGGGGGACTATGCCGATCCTATTTAGCCAGGGCCCATGCGTAAGAAGGATTGTTCTTAACTACATTTCACTTAGAACGGTTAGGCACCTTTATCCGTTAGGTATGAGTACTTTTGGTTTGGGTACTTGTATCTGACCGTGGCTTGGAACAGTAACTTATCGTGAATTAGTTCGTCACATCTTGTCCTTGTTTGGTTGTAGGTGTGGCTTACTACTTCGATGAGAAGGTATTGAACCTTGTTGGGGTCCGGATACCATATTGGATTTATAGCATAGAAAGATACGTCATCGTGAATTAGTTTACCATCTCCTGTCCTTGTTTGTTTGGGGGGATGGCAAGCTAGTTCAATAGGTGTGTATTGGACCATGTTATAATTCAATTGACTTATTTATTTGAGCAATATTTATTCAGTTTATATGGCATGATATTATGTGTCTTGTTACGTCCCTCTGAGGACCTGGTTACCTCGCCAAATGTGTGCCCTTGTCTTTCGCAGGTGTTCTAGCCGTGGCCTTGATCATCTCTATATCTTCGAGGATGATTGCACTTTGATCGTCTTCTCTTCGCTCGTCAAAATCATTCTTTGTATATCATGTATTTCTTTTTATAGTTGGTAGTGGATTTGTCTCCGCCCAACTACATGTACCAATGACAATTCATAGTTGATTATATGATATCTTTTATTCTTACATTTTGTGGATGAGATTAGTTAGTTGTGGTTTACTGCACTTTACAGCTTATGTATCCATACGAGGCCTATGTACTTCGTATGAATACAGCTGGCATGTCTACGTTTCTAGTCCTACGTATTTTGGGACTGGGGCGTTACATATTTTTGTGGTGGCCCATGCAGGTCAAGATAAATTGTTTGGTTACTTTACCGTACCAAGAAAGCCTGCGTATAGGATTAGAAGTTTAGGATCTCATCCACACACTTGACCTCTTTCCTTGATCCCATATTCGAATTACTGTTCGACTCATCAATTGCATCTTGCTTGATTCCTCCTATCATTATTCTTATCTTCCTTTCGTGCTTGCTAGAGATTGACCCTACTAGTTAGATGTCCCAAACACCCTTAGCTTAATTCTTTAAGTTGGGTAGAATACCCCACGACCTGACACACCCTTGACTATTACGGGAATACAAATAGTATTATCTAGACCATAGAGACTAGAGGAATTTAACCCATTTGGTCAACCAAGCCTTGGTCAATAAAACTCTAGAATGATGGTATAAGAATAAAAAGACTTAGATCCTTATGACTCTTAGACTATTCATATTTGTTTTTATTTCATCTACCATCGTGCATATGTTTTACTACCTTGATTAATGATGCTAATATAGCCTAGTATTTGCAAGCTAATTCTCTATCGAGCTTGATCAAGGCATATGCTATTGAGCGGCCGCTCACTAACATATTGTCTAGTCATAACCGGTGCATGATGGTCTGATCAACCGAGTGCACTTCGGTTCGCCTTTTCAATCTACGTGGATGTGATGTAGTTACACTTACCCCTTGGAATCCCATCCACGACTGCCTTGACGATTTTTTGAAATTTATACGGCCGCCTTTGAACCACGTATTCGTAATTGATAATGTCGTCATTGAACTCCTTACATCACTTTCGCCTTCACCGATTTTGGAAGGACGAAGGCACATGTACTTGAATTTCCTTTAGCTGTCTTATCAATTATGACCATTACCACTCCATGTTGCTATATCTTCATCTTAAGCTACTCGTCCTTTTCTTGGCCCTATATTCGCTATCATGAACCTTCCAAATCACTTAATTTATGCATGAACCTAATCGATCTCTTATTCGTGCCTCAACCTACTCTCAAGAACCCATATCTACTAGGTCTCTAACTTATTTTCTCTTGATACCATATCATTCTCTATTGCATGATACTCTTGATTTAAACTTTAAACCCTTAATTTTCTACTCGTGCCTTAACTCGCGACCCTCGTAACCATACCCGTGTTAAATTCTATAATTTAGATCACGATTTCTTACGACATGATTTTATTGAAACATTGTCATTGTTTGTTCGCCATCGATACCCCCTTGTGTCTTCTCACCCCCCTACTAATTCTTAATTTCGAGGACAAAATTCTTTTAAGTTGGGTAGGATGTAAAACCCCTAAATTTTTACTATTTTTTATATAAATTTGGTACTGATTTTTTTATTTTGTATTTGTACATCGCGTAGTTGCATAGTATGTCGTGCGCAAAATTTTGTTTTTCGTAATTGCTCGACGAGTGCGAATATGTGCGAGCGTACATATTTTTAGAAAAATATTTTTATATTTTTATAGTTTTAAAATAATATATGTAATAATTATTTTAGCTATCATACCAACATTTCCAAGTCCATTATTTTATTTATAAAAAGCCTTTCATTTATAACAGTTATTATTAATAAATAATATTCTTTGTGTATACAAATATATTTCATAAATATTTTATTAGTTTATTTTTAAACAATAATGTAATTTTTGAAATTATTATTATTATTAGTATTTGGAAAACATATTTTGAAGTTTTGTGGAAAATTTAATCTTTGATTAGATTTTATGGATTGATTTAAATAGTTTAAATTTAAAGATAGAATTTATATTAAGTTTAGATTATCTAGATCTAAATTAGAATTGGATTTGGTTTATTATTGATTGAATTGATTTAAATTTGATTTAAATTAAGTAGCGAATTATCTTTTTTTGGGTTTAAATATTTCTAATCCTTATCCACTAAGGTTTTCCTCAACCCTATAAATAGGGGAGCACCCATATTGTTTTTTACCACAATTATTCCACAGATTTTCTACCACAAATAGGCGTGCCTCGTGTCGATGTTCCATCCATCCTCGTGTCAGCCGTGACGGCCTCGGGTCCGACCCCGGGTGTCTTTCCAATAGATCCTTTATATTACAAATACGTTATTTCCGTGCCGGACACATCCCCGACACAATCAATCCCTAACCTAACCCTATTCTAAATCCCGCACAGCCTACAGCATCCACCATCTCCGGCACCCCGCCTCCTAACCGATCCTCCCATAGCCCCACCGTCATCGCCACCACCATCCCGTACTTTCGCCAACATCAATACCTACCACCACCTGCCGTATCTCCCGACAGCACCTCCGTGCTGCCACCCACGCCGAGACCACCACCACCGCGGCTACCGCCGTGGCAGTACCCTCCAATACAGCACCATCCCATCGTCACCCTCTACTGTCGCCAACCCTGACTTCGACTTCTCCGATGTTGACCAACGGCTCCTCCCTGCCATCACCTTCACCACCAACCACTTCCTGACACCACGCCACCACGACCACTTCCCACCGCCTAGATCCAGAATCTACCACCATCATCACCCCCACCGCAGCCACCGCCGCAGCAGCTCGGCCTCCGACTCCACCAGTTCACCACAACATCCACCACCACCAAAGAAAATAAAATAAAATAAAAACACACACCCCTCACCTCCGGCTCGTCGGCCACCCTCACCGTGCCGCTCCGCCCTCCACTGCTACGCTCGTACCTGGGCACAGCGCCGCAGCCCTGGCCTCCAGTCGGACCCCGTCCCAACGACCGCCCCCACGCCGCCGATCTCCTCCGCCCGTACCTCTCTCGCGCTCGAGCCCCCTTCCAGTTTCCTCCGTTGAGTGACGAACGGCCGTGCTTGGCCCCAACGCCAGCGACTTGAGCATCCACCGCCGCCCTGGAGCACCACGATCGTCGCCGTCGTCGCCCACGGCGGTGCCCCTTACTTTTCCCTCCGTACAGCCCGGCGACCTCCCCGATCGGCTTCCGAGCTCCGCCCCATTATGGCGAACACCAGCAAGCCGCCGTATAGGCATTGACCCATCCCCCTCGGCGGTGGCGAACCATGCCGAAAACCCTCTCTTAGCACCTCCTCGTTCCCTCTCTTCTCCGATCTCCGCTCACTTCCACCCCCTCTCTTTTTCCTTCACTGATTTTTCTCTCTCTCTCTCTCTCTCTCTCTGTTACTCCTCTCTTATTAATTTCTTTGGTTTCTTTTTCTCTTTTATTTATTTATTTCTTTACTGGTGTTTCCGAAGAGAGAAGTTAGTGTGTTTTGTTTTTCTTTTTTTTACATTTAATGTTAACTGATAATATTTTTATATTATTATTAGGAATATTATTATTATTATTATTATTATTATTATTATTATTATTATGATTATGATTACTATGATTATTATTATTATTATTATTATTATTATTATTAATAATATTATTATTATTATATCCTTTTCTATTTTCTTTTTATATTTAATTCGTATATGTTAATGGCATTATAGTGCTAAATATTTTTATTTCAGTGGTATTACTGATAGTATATATATTTATGTATTTTGTTATGTTAAGATAAGTAATTAGTATTACTAGGTCCAAAGATTTTATATGCAGTTATTATTATTATCTTTTAAATATAAATATACATATTAAATAATTTTCTAAAAAGTTATTTTGCAACGAAAAGATCATATCGGGGCTTGGCCCTATATATATTTTCAAAAGTTTAGTCCTAAGCCTTAGATAAGTTTTCTATATATATATACATATATATAATTCTAACATTATTTTTCAACTATTAAAAATATAGTTTTCTACCAATTCTATTTTTAACAAACCTAGAGTTTTGCCTTAAAACAATTTTTTTATTTTTCAAGTATATATATCTAAAAACTATTTTAACTAATAAAATACATTTTCAAGTATTATAAAATATTTCTAAAATCGTATATATAGTATTTATCCAATACTCTTTGATATTCTGCATGTCCATGACTAATCCCATTATTCATGTTCCCTCGCCAATTCAAGACTACCTTATGTTGAACCTAACTAATTTGACCCTTCTGGACCCAATGGAACTGTCCGTGCCACCATCAGAAGTCACCTTGCATAGTTGTTGCACCGAAGTCGCAGTTCATGCCACATTGATCATTGTAGTACACCAGACGTCCTACCCGGCACGACACCTTACCATTTGCTGTTTATTTATTTAGCTCATATTTCATGTATTATTTATTATTTTCTTTATGCAAAATAAACTGTGATACATGGCATAACCTGTTAGAACTTATTGTTCATTTTTATTTCCTGTTATGTATTAATTTTCTTACACATGAAACCTAGATTTAAGGGACCACCTTGTATGTTGCATTCATTGGCCTTGACACGTTGTACCACGAAGTTGTGTGTCGTATGTAAGATATGGACATGCGTCACTGGCTGGCCACCGGAACGTATAAGCCGTGCGATAGGAATAACCGCTAATAGAATTGTATGCTAGTTTGACTTAGCGGTTATAGGGGTTTTCTGTTGTGGATACAACATAGTAGGCATTGGGCGGGGAGGACAATTCCTTAGCGTATGGGCTTCGATGTACTTTCCCTTGTGACCCGGAAGCTCCGCTGGAGATACGGGGTTGATGACCCATGATTACTGACGGCCATTGGCGTTCTGCGGAACGTTATGCTCTTATTGATTGGGCCTCTGGTTCTCCAAGGGGGGACTATGCCGATCCTATTTAGCCAGGGCCCATGCGTAAGAAGGATTGTTCTTAACTATATTTCACTTAGAACGGTTAGGCACCTTTATCCGTTAGGTATGAGTACTTTTGGTTTGGTTACTTGTATCTGACCGTGGCTTGGAACAGTAACTTATCGCGAATTAGTTCGTCACATCTTGTCCTTGTTTGGTTGTAGGTGTGGCTTACTACTTCGATGAGAAGGTATTGAACCTTGTTGGGGTCCGAACCTCGTGAATTAGTTTACCATCTCCTGTCTTTGTTTGGTTGGGGGGATGGTAAGCTAGTTCAATAGGTGTGTATTAGACCATGTTATAATTCAATTGACTTATTTATTTGAGCAATATTTATTCAGTTTATATGGTATGATATTATGTGTCGTGTTACGTCCCTCTGAGGACCTGGTTATCTCGCCAGGTGTGTGCTCTTGTCTTTCGCAGGTGTTCTAGCCGTGGCCATGATCATCTCTATATCTTCGAAGATGATTGCACTTTGATCGTCTTCGCTTCGCTCGCCAAAATCATTCTTTGTATATCATGTATTTCCTTTTATAGTTGGTAGTGGATTTGTCTCCGCCCAACCACATGTACCAATGACAATTCATAGTTGATTATATGATATCTTTTATTCTTACATTTTGTGGATGAGATTAGTTAGTTGTGGTTTAATGCACTATACAGCTTATGTATCTATACGAGGCCCATGTACTTCGTATAAATACAGCTGGCATATCTATGTTTCTAGTCCTACGTATTTTGGGACTGGGGCGTTACAGGTTATGTTACACCCACTTCAACTTCAGGAGACTCAGAGACGGAAGTCAAGATGCATTCACACTCTTCTGATTCCTCAACTTGGGACTCTGACACCATAATCGGTCAGGTCTTCAAAAAGATGCTGTCCGCTAACATGGTCTCCACAAATCCTACTGTCGAGGACGAACACCAAATGTTTGAATACTTCGAAGATGAACCTTGGGCACAGTGCCTAGGATCTCAATGGGAATGGCGTTTCGAGTAATACGAACCTCCCACAGAAGATGAAGTCATCCAGGTCGAGTTGGGAAATAAGGCCTCTTCTAAGCCCATCTTCATCAGCAAAAAACTGACAGAAGATGAGAAGGAATCTCTGATACAGCTTATCTGAGAATACATCGACGTCTTTGCTTGGAGCTATAAGAATATACTGAGTTTAGACCCATAAGTCGCCATGCACCGCCTCAACATCTAGTCTGATGCTAAGCCTGTCAAACAGCAATAGCGTCGGTTTTGTCCTAACATTATGGATGCTATCGTTGAAGAAGTCGACAAATTCATTGAGAACGGATTCATTCGAAAAGAGCAACATCCAGATTTAGTGGCAAACGTTGTCCTAGTCACTAAGAAGAACGGAAAGATACAGATCTGTATAGATTTTAGGGATCTCAACTCAGCCTGTCCTAAGGACGAGTTTTCCCTCCCGATCACCGACGTAATGATTGACAACACCTTTGGCTTTGAGCGTATGTCCTTTATGGATGATTTCTCAAGCTACAACCAGATCAAGATGCTCCCCGAAGACGAGAAGCATACAACGTTCCGAACTCCAAAAGGGGTATACTGTTACACAGTAATGCCCTTTGGATTGAAGAATGTGGAAGCAATGTACCTGCGAGCTATGAGCACTATATTCCACAAGCATCTCCGAAAAACAGTGGAGTATTACGTTGATGACATTACTGTTAAGAGCAAGGACAAGTCCAACAACTTGGATAAGCTACGAACAGTATTCGATTTAATACGAACGCATCAACTAAAGATGAACCCAACTAAGTCCTTCTTAGGCTTTTCTAGTAGCAAGTTTTTGGGCTTTATCATCACAGCAAAGGGGATTCACATTGATCTAGAGAAGAATAAGGTAATTCTGGACATGGCTCCTCTAAGGAATCTTCGAGAGCTTCGAGGCCTGCCAGGACGCCTGGCATACATCAGAAGGTTCGTAGCAAACCTTTCTGTCAAATGTCAACCCTTCACCAAGTTAATGAAGAATTGGGTCTCCTTTGTATGGAACGAAGAATACCAACGCGCGTTCGACGACATCAAAAAGTACCTCACCAGTCCTCTCGTACTGGTAGCACCGGTTGTAGGAAAGCCTTTTCTGTTATACGTTCGAGCTATGGACCATTCTCTTGGTGCCTTGCTAGCCCAGAAGTGCAGTGAAGGCCACGAACAGGCAATCTACTATCTCAGCAGAACCATGATTGGAGCCAAGCATAGGTATAATCCTGTTGAGAAAGAGTGCCTCGCCCTTCACTTTTCCATCCAGAAGACGCAACACTATGTGACCGGACAGGCGATCCACGTCATGTCTAGAATCAATCCCCTCAGAGTCCTCATGACCAAGCCAGGGGCATTAAACTCATGATTAGCCACATGGGCAATCCTTCTGACTCCCTATGATATGGTGTTCATGCCGCAGAGGCAGTCAAAGGTCAAGCGCTAGCAGATTTCCTGGCAGTACACCCAGTGCCAGAGATGTCAAAACTCTATGACGATATCCCAGATGAAGTTTTAAAGTCCAATGATGTCTTAGACAACTCGGTTTGGCGCATGTTCTTCTATGGTGCTTCAAGAACAGGACCAAAGGGCGATATCATCGCAGGAGTTGGGATCGTCCTCATCACTCCCGATGGCCTAGTCATCAATTGCGCGTATTCTTTTATGGAGTCATGCACCAACAATGTTGCAGAGTATAACGTTTTCATCATTGGCCTCCAACTCGCTAAACAGTTGGGGGTTGACTACGTCGAGGCCTATGGAGACTCAAAATTAATCATCAGCCAGGTTCGAGGGTAGTATGAGGTTCGATATGAAGAACTGATCCCCTAACACCAGGCAGCGATCGACATCATCTCCATATTCACAGGGTTCTTTATAGAACACGTGCTGCACCTACAGAACTTAGAGGCCGATGCACTAGCCAGCCTCGTCGCTTCTCTGGCTGCCCCCGTTGGATCCCAATATGCCATTACAGTAATGGGACGAGAGCTAGTTGGTTCGAAGAATGCTCTACGTACATGTCAAAGCTACACAGTACAAGTAGACAATGACATGGACGTTCGAAATATGCGATTTCCATTCATAGACTACGCAGTCTACGGAATCCTTCCTGAAGACCCAAAGGAAGCGGCCTCCGTTAGGAGACGCTTACCCCAATTCTTGTAGGACACAGCCACCAAAATGTTATACCATCGTTCATACGACGGACTCCTCCGGCGTTGTTTATTTCAGACCGAAGAGCAAGAGGCACTCCGGGAGGCGCATGATGGAACCGGCGGAGCCCATCAGCCCGGCCCTAAGTTACAAGACCGGTTGTGCCGCATGGGCTATTACTTGCCCACCATGATGGCAGATGCCGTAGATTACATAAAGAAGTTTCGGGCATGTCAGTTTTATGCTGACTTCATCTACCGACCTTCGAAATATCTATACCCTACGGTGTCCGCTTGGCCATTTGACGCATAGGGAATGGACATCGTCGGGCCGATCAGCATGTCCTCCTCCAAAGGACACCGGTTTATCCTCGACATCGCTGACTACTTCTCCAAATGGGCAGAAGCGGTACCACTGGTAGAAGTGAAAACCTCCAACATGACCAGCTTTATCAAGCACCACATCATTTACCGCTTTGGAGTTCCTAGAAGGATTCTCCACGACAATGGCCCCCAATTCGTGAGCCACACATTCCACCAATTCTGCGACAAGAATCGGACACAAAATGTGGCATCAACGGCTTACAATCCTGTGGCTAATGGACTAGCTGAGGCATTCAATAAAACTATTGTCAAACTGCTCATGAAAGTCGTCTCTTCTAGCAAACACGATTGGAATGAGAGGTTGGGCGAATGTCTATGGGCTTACCGTACGACCGTTCGGATACCCACGGGCAGCACACCATTCTTCCTTGTCTATGGGAGCGAAGCACAGCCTACTCGTCGCCCTAAAGCACAATGACTCTACTACTCAAAAAATGGCCTACTAGTCGCTCAAACGCACAAAGGTTCTGCCATCTTCAAAACATAGTCCACTCGTCGCCTGAAAGCGCAGAGGCTCCGTTGTCTCCAGAAGAATAGTCTATACGTCGCACCAGAAGCACAGCAGCACTAAGACCTCGCTAGAGGCGCAGGTTGCATGGTTCCACCTAATTGGTTTGTTTAAACCGCCACTCTCAAAGATAGGACAGAGGTTGATCATATTGATAAGTGCGAATATCATATCAATTGGTTTAAAACTCAGATAAGGACGAAGTTTGGTCTTTTGATAAAGGTCATATCAAGATGGTTTGTTTAAGCCGATCACCTCCTGAAGATCAAACAGAATCCTACTCTGAGATGATATCTAAGATCTACTCAACTTCATCTAAAAAGAGGATTCCCAGCAATAGATATGCGCCATGTGTCTCCTCCTTCGGTTATTTTGATTACCACCCGAGATATCGATAGAGGGAAATCTCAACGTTCGCTACGTGTCAGCTCTGCAGAAGCCCGCACCGTACAATGACAGCAGATTCCTTCATATCTTAAATCCAAGTGTACATCGCAAATGTGCCCCCTTTTCCTATAAATAGAAGGAGTTTTGCCTTCAACAAAAGAGGAGAAGGACACACACAAAGGAAAGAAGCAGAAGGCAAAAGGCAGAGCCTCGAAGTCTTCAACTCTGGTATCCTCTTGACCGGTAACCCTAGAGTTTCGTCGAAGGTACCAGAAAGCCAAAGCAAGTCCAACTCGTCGTCAGATCGTCAATGGAGTAAAGAAGCTGTTGCAGTACTCGATCTCCACCGTCATGCTTTTCGAGAATTCTTGTACTTAGATTTCCTCGTATAGGAATCGATTGTACCTTTTTTAAGTTTAATAAACAAAAAGTTTGTATAGCCTTTTGTGATGTTGAACAATAGGTTCTTCAAGTCTTCAAAGAATGAAATGCAATTTTCTGGAAGGCTGCAAAACTATTCGTAGGCCACCCCCAGCAGGATTCCTACGAATATGTTGGTAAGGAGCATGTCGTCCTTTGGTAGATGTCCCGTTACTGAGGTAACGTACCTCAAGTATCGGCAGGGAGACTTCTTCGCAACAAACGACGTGAGTGTCTGCAAATTATATTTGGAAGGATAGACCACATTATCCCATTCAGCGGGATATGGCTGCCGAATCCCCATATTTTGGCGTATTGCCCGCTTTTCTTTGGCGTCATAGCGAGCGTACAACTCTTTGATTGCATGATGCATTTTATTCGATATTGTAGGCCCGGTTGTCGATAAAGTAGATGATGTTGACACTGCTTGGCTCGTGCTGGAAAGCACATTAGATCTACCGTTAGCCGCTGGATCTGGAGCAGGAGTAGACAGTGGGGGTCAATCTCTCCTTGATCTCTAGGAAAACAGAAGCTAAGGACTTCATAGTAATGTTTAACGTATTTAGGCTCCCTTCGAGAACCTCTATACGTTTCTGCTGACTAGAGCCTTCGCTACTTTCCGTATTGTTGTCACCTTCAGCCATAAACAAGGACACCATATGCGGGTAGGTAGAAGGGACAATAGATCTTTCGCTCTCCGATTCAGAGGGCCGAGTCTCGTTGTCTTGAGGATAAACTGGTAGGTTGCAATCGTCTTCCGACTCATTGTAATTGCTACCCCAACTTTTTGGCTAACTGCACTTACAGAGGTATCTGTGTCATACAGCCCCTCATTTGATTGGAAAGCAGGATTGTCATGAATGGTGGAGGGTTGGCCACCCCTAGCTAAGGTTGCATCCACAGCATCATCTTCGTACGCTAAGGATCCAGATTTTGCACGTGTGCCTTGGAAAACACCCGTACTGGGCTCTGTAGTCTTGCTACCCCCAGGCCGATTCTTTGGCTTGTTAGCCGAAATGGAAGGGATCTTGGGAAGCTTCTTGAGAAGCTTTACGCTTGCGGGGAGTTGTTGGAGTCTCCAACCCTACACTCCTTTCATGCATGCAGGGAAGCTGCACACATGAGTGAGGATATGGAGATAGATTTCCTCTTTTGAGTTCCTATGCGTGAAATACGCTCCTGGTCGAAGAGTTGCTAATGAGGTAGACTCCTTTTCCATGCTTAAAGGAACACTGTTCGCACGAGTCTAACTCAGTAATAGGTACCCCTAGCTTGAATCACGCGTATGAGCACTCAAGTGACAGCGAGATTTTACCGGTCGAGCCATGGAAGCACTCAGACCAATTTTGTACAGATTAATTTTCATTGGCTATGCATATGACTATCAATGCGGGCCTTTGGTCTGTTCTCGATATAGCACTTTTAGCACGTGAAGCTAGTGCTGCATTGGATTTTTTTCTACTACCCCTAGAAGGTGAGTAGTATTCAGAGTCCAACAGAGTGGTTGGCATAGCACTTTGGCCGTGTAGGGCACGTGCTGCCTTGGATCTCATTGCGTTACCCCTAGAAGGTGCATAACATTCAGAATCCAATATAGCCTTACCCGATGGGTAGGCAATTCTGTCAAAGACAGAAATCCTCGACTCTGTAATTTTCTTCCTCCGCAGGTGGGTCCTTGCACGCTTCTTCCGGCGTTGTGTCTTCGTCAGGCCTGTCATAGGGGAGCCGTACTCCTCGCTATATTTTCTCGAAGTAGGAACTGAGTGAGGCGGCATATCAGTAACAACCGAAATCTTTTTCGGGGCTTCGTCGGTCAGGGGATCCTAGAGTGCAGTCTCTTCCGTCATGCTGCTCATCGTAGCCGCCTTCGGTACCCAGGTGAGTCGAGTCTTCTTTGGTCTCACGAATCGCTTCGAAGGACTCGACTTCTCCCCATAAAGGAGATCGTCAAACGCTTGTTGGTCGAAACTGTAAACCCCCCTAAAATTTTTACTACGATTTTTTTTAAATAATTTTTGTATTGATATTGTTTTCATATTTATACGTCGCATGCGAGTACGTATATACGATAGTATTTTTTTTATATAAACAAAGGTTTTATTAAAAGATTTCTTCATATAGAAATAAGTATATATTTTTATTTGATTTATTGTATCGCATCGAGATTGGTAAATTTTATTCATTTATTTAATATAAAAAAGCTATTTTAGGGTACAAATATAAGTAGAAATTTAGAAAACTATTATTTTATGTGAATATATTATTTGCATGGGAGTGACATAAAATTTATTTCATGTCCACTTTGATTTTACGAAAATAAATTATAATTATTTTATTGCAAAATGTATTTCAAATATTTAAACGTTTATCATAATTTTTGAAATTAATTATTATTATTTATAAAAAGATCATTTGAAATTTGTTTGATTTAAATGTTTAATTGACATGGTAATTTAAATTGAGATTTGATTTTATGGATTATGATTTTAAATAGTATAAAAATTAAAGATAAAGTTTTAAATCTAGATTTGGATTTATTGAGACACTTTTAATTTGATTCAAATTTAATAGTGAAATTTTCTATATTGGTTTAAAAAAAAATCCTAAGCTTTATATACCAAGGATTCCTCAACCCTATATAAAGGGGTGCTCTGTCATTGTTTCTCCACAAATTCCTATATCAGAAACATCCACCATAAACACCGATAGCTATAGTGTCAGCCGTGAAGGCCTCGGGTCCAACCCCGGGTGTCGTGTCGGTGTCCAAACTCCATCGTGTCAGCCGTGAAGGCCTTGGGTCCGACCCCGGGTGTCTTTCCAATAGATAAAAATTTTACATATACAATTCATCCCTTTGTCCGACAATCCCGGACGTGATTTCTCCATCAACTCATCCCGACCGTGTCGGACACTCCCCGACACGGACTCACCCAATCCTAACCCTACCCTTTTGGCCGCCATCTCCACCCGCTGCCTGGTCATCCGTCCAGCCCTCTGCCCCGGCCGCCCCCATCATGACGAACTCGACCAGCCAAGCCAGCAACCTACCCACCTGCGACTACCTAGCCCCTTCTAGTCCGACCACTCCGGACGATCGACCCGTCTTCCTCAACATCACCCACAACCCCAAATTCTACACATCATCCTTGCTTCCACCACCCTGTCCTCCCTATCGTCCTTCGGCCAACCACCAGCCGACCTACCGTGGCCTCCTACCACCATCGTCCCTACCGTTACCACAACTACCAAAATCTATCACCACCAAAATCGATCGTCGCCCCAAAACCCACAACACCAGAAACAAAAAGAAAGGGGAAAACCCTTACATAACCCCGTCGCCCGTACCAGCCGGGTCTGGCGCCACCAAGACCTTTCCGGTGAGCCGCCCGCCTCGCCACATCATACCTCAGTCTCATGCTCCTCCTCCAGCCCGAGGGCTGTGCTCACGACCACCTGACCACCCGATCCCACCTCAGGCCCGAACCACCCACCGCAAATGGCGCCCCGAGCCTCCGACCGTCCATGGCCGCTTGTGCACGACCCCTGGTAGGGATCTCTCGCAGATCCCTCTCTTTCTAATGGCCTCCTCCACTCGGCCTCTTCCTCTCTTCTCCCGTTCTTCCTGCATCTAATTCCTTACCCTTTATTTTTCTTTCTCATTACTAAATCTCTTTTTTTAAAGTACCCCCTGCTCGAGGAGACCACTAGTGAGTTGTTGATATTTTATTAACAGTTAAATTATTATTATTATTATTAATTTGGTATATTGTTGTTTCTTTTCTGTTCTCTTTTGTTATTTTCAATGTTATTATTACTTAATGATACTGTTATTCTATAGTAGTATTTATGTTAAAAGTATTATTATTTGATATATAGTTGTAATTTTATAAGAGAATAGTATATATAAATATATTATTAAATACTTACTACTAATTAGTGTCCGTATAACATTATTAACAATAATTATATCACTAGTATTAAAAGCTTGTGGATATATGTATTTATTTTTAATATCATTGATTTAGTAACCTTGTTTATAAATATATAGCTATTTCCAAATTATATATCATAAATATGGTATTGGGTATAATATATATATATATATATATATTATATTTTATATATATATATATATATATATATATATATATATATATTTATATATATATATATATATATAACTTGGCTTAGAAAAAAAATATATATATAACTTGGCTTAGAATTTTTAAGTATATAATTGTATATATATATATATATATATATATATATATATATATATATATATATATATATATATATATATATATATATATATATATATATATATATATATATATAATATAATATAATTAAGGATAGTACCTAACAATATTTTTTGTGTAATTTCAAATATTTATCTAAATTATTTTCTACCTAGAAATCCTATTTTTGACAAAACCTTGAGTTTAGTAAAAGGAATTCTTTTATATGTTTTTGGGGTAATAAAATATTTTTATGTATTATAAATATTTTATACAAATATTATAAAATACTTTCGCAGCAGAATACTCCTCGATTATCACCATTGATAGTGTCTAATCATCCTTCCCTACTTTCTTGTGAATTTTGAACCCTTGCACATCGACCTCGGCTATTGGAAAAAACATTACTTGTCGGATTATCGCACCACGCCAGGTGACACACCAGGCAAGATACCTTGCCATTATTTACTATTTATAATTAGTCTGTATTTTATTTAGTTATTACATATTCCTATCTTTATTTCCAGTTCTTTTAGTGTATCATTTTGATAGTTCCTGATTATTTATTTTCTTTCACAATATACTTCCTGTTTGTCCTTGAAGTTGCATGTGGGCCTAGAGTTAGGAGACTACCATTAGTTTAGCTAATCTACATAAACTTTGACACAGAGGTGGCACGAGATGTGTGAGTTGTAAGTAGCATATAGCCTCCGAACTTGCGTGTTGGCTGATCACTGATGCATATGGGATGTGTGTTAGGTCTAACTGTCAATAGATAAATGTTAGAAGACTTGACAGTTAGTAGTGTTACATGGTCGTGGATGCGACTTGGATAGGTGTATCAGGTGGGGAGAACATTTTCTTATCGTATGGGCTTCTATTACACCTTCCCTTGTAACCCGGAAGCTCCGCTGGAGCTATGGGTATCATGACCCCCTCAGGTTGGCCACTGACATTTTTGAACGTTATGCGCTTTGTCACTGGTACCCAAGAGGGGACTATACATGATCCTATTATTAGCCAAGGCTTATGCGACTAAAGGGTTGTTCTTAACTGCATGTACACAATAGAACAGTTAGGTGACCCCACTTGGTGTCATGTCACTTTACTTTTACTTTGTGACTTATTGGCATATTTTATATTCAGTTTATATTGCTTGTTCTTCATGTATCTTGTTACGTCCTTCGAGGACCTGGTGATCTCTCTAGGTGTGTGCCTTTGTGATGTTTTGCAGGTGCTCTAGCCAAGGCTTTATTTTACTCTCTTCCTCCGAGGTGATTAAACTTGGATCGCCTTCGCATCGCTCGACAAATTTATCTGTTATGAATTTCTTCTCTTTTTAGTTGGTAGTGGATTCGTCTCTACCCAACGATTTGTAAATGACAATTCATTAGTGGATTTATAAATTTTTTCTTCTTTATTTGTGGATGAGATTAGTGTCATGGTTTACTGCATTTTACAGCTCATGTATACATACGATGGTTCCATGTATTAGAGTATACTTCGTATGTATGCAGCTGGCATGACGAAGTACTTAGTCCTACGTATTTTGAGACTGGGGCGTTACATGTTTTTGTGGTAGCCCATACAAGTCAGTTTGTCACTTCGGTTACGTTACTGTACCAATATGAGCTTGCATATAGGATTAGAGTCTAGAATCTCATCTACGTGATAGAATTGGAGATTCCCAGGACACTTTTTTGGTGTGCGTATTGATCGATAGAAAGTTAAAAAAATCTAATATGTGTTCTAACCCTTCATAGGCAGAAACTAGGGTTCACGAATTATACCTACGGCAGAAAGGAGACAAGTAATTCCGGGCAATCTCGAGCGGACGACCCCAAGATCTTCTGTACGTATTTCTTCCTTGAGTTGGACGTCGTGTGGACGACTATCTCCCAACCTTTTCTTTTCCTTGGCAACCCTCTCTTTTTCTCCTTACGTGAATCACAAATTTAGAGAAAGTATTTGATTTTTGATCAGTAATCTGGCGGCCAGAGAATAGAGGATATATATAGGCTACGGCAGGGACCATAAGGAGAAATTAGGGTTAGGCCTCCTAACGGATCTGGATATCCCGTGTTCAGCCCACACACACAATCCAGACCCATTAACAATAGCTCGATCCACTAATGTGCTATTGTTGCACTACCTTCCTAATCCCAAATTATGTTTGTGGGCTCTTTTTATTATATACTCGTTTGGCTGCCCATGTTAAGATATCGTATGTCCGTCGATCAAATTAAGTTACTGACAACTATATTGATTCGACATCTTTTATCCTTAAGTAGTACCGCTCAACTTTATTTGTCATGTCGTATATAATCCACCTGTAAGGTTTACATGACAATCCTTATGAGCTCCTTAAGGGGACATCATCAACCCGATGTATCGGGACATGGATTCCATTTATAATCAATAGCTCATCATACATACAATGTTATTACCCAATTCATAGAGGTTGTTGATCCATAATGAATCTCACTCTTTTATGAGTCAAAGTAAAGCACACTGTATATACATGTCTGTTATTATATCCAGATTAAGAGCACAAGCATCCATAATAACAGAGGTGTTGTTCTCTTATGTAGTCAGTACAAAGAGAACAACCTCAAGTGGTCCTGTTCAATACACACAAAGTGTACTAGTGTAAACCTATACTCAAGATAGACTAATACCAGATTACACTACAACCTTTCTAATAGATTGTCCAAGTCCATCTAGGTTGTGAACTATTTATATACTCCATAGGGAACTGATAATATGATCTTCTGTGTGACACCACACACTATATTATCTACAATATAGAATATCAGACATTTGCGTTAACACTTGCAACAAATACTATATGCAAATATTTGCCCATATGATTCTCATTCAAAATTTAAGGAAATAAGGTTACTACAAAAGTGATGCTTTTAGTATATAACCCTAACAACGTTACTGTACCAATGTGAGCTTGCATATAGGATTAGAGTCTAGAATCTCATCCACGGGCTGGAACTCCTCCTTTGACTTCATTCGATCTTTCGTTCGACTTCTTTAATTCCTCTCTTGCTTGAACTCTTTCTACCGTTATCTTAGCCCTTAATTTGTGCTTAATCTACCGTAATTCCTCTATTGCTTGAACTCGTCTACCATAATCTTCGTCTTGGCTTTGAAAGCCTTTCTGTCTTACTTTAACTAGATTTATATGTGATTGATAGTTTTAATCACCCATGGATGTTCTTGTATATTTTTCTATACTTGGCCTAAATTGTGACGACCCGACTTGATGAACTTGAACTTGAACTTCAACATGATAACATGATCTCGTCTTAATAATATTAATAGTGGCCCGTCGAGGCGCACTACTGACAAGTATTCTTGATATAACAATTAAACCTGACATGACATGTATAACCTTGATTATTGTTGTGGCAGCTATTTCCTGTCTTATTGGTATAACTCTTATTTTGACTCCATAGTTGATTTTCTGATTGTTATTGTACAATCTACCCGTCTTATCTTACATCATGTCTAGGACGTGGATTCATGGTTACCACGGTCAGGGATTCATACTGAATCTGATTAGGTTGAACGACTAGATTGATCAAGTAGCTCATATAGGAAGATTTTCCAGTTACAGGCGATCCCGTTATCCCAGCCACACCTATGGACTTGTAGCTTACCGTCAAGTAGGGCACATTTCTAGCACACTATCATGTGTTGCACTTCTTGTATCCTAAGTACTCAGCTACTCCAAAAATCTTGATAACTCGTGTAACTTGATAACACTCATAACTTTCGCTTGGAATCTGGATAGTCTGTAAGGCTTTTAACTGCGAAAATATCTCAACTGTATCTTGTTAGTAACTAGGCCTGTGATAACCCTAGTTACCTAATGATAGTAAGCCGTAGGACTTGATTGGTCGTGCCTGAATGATTGTCTCATGTTTAACATGAGGATTATATTCTACCTTTTGTTCTTCCTGATGCAAGCAAGTATGTTCATTTAACTCTTGTCATTATGTTATTATAATTATATTCTCGTATCAGTTTTTTTTACTTTATATGATGGTTTTAGTTCATAAGTGGAGCCTCTATTGTGGTACTTGCTCTTTATTGGTCTAACCCAGCTGGTTTTGTATAGACAGATTTTGAAGTGATACTCGAGGATCTAGCTGCTTTCCAGCCAGATGGTGAACACCAGGAGTAACCGTGGCAACGAGTGGATTTTCTTATTTTGCTCTCCCACTCTGCTGTAAATTATTTTTTTGAGGCATTTAGCCTCCGAGCATGTGTTAGCTCGTGTTGCAACTTAATTTCTGTCTGTCCAAGGGATGTAACATGATTGACAAATCCTAGGGTTGATCATGTATGACTTAACTCTTGCTAGTCTTCGCATTTTGTATGACTAGCTTCATGATCATCTGAATATGTAATGTTTGGGATGCCTTATATTGTATGTCTGATGATCTAACATCTTGTAACAATTATTTGCTTACTTGAGATTGAGACAGTAGGCTTGTTCTTGACCATGAGGGATTGATGGATTATAGATTAACGCTCATGCATGTAGACAGCCGTGACCATATTGCAAAGTGTGTTGCACTCTAATGTACGTAGCTGGCGGTATCTGTCTTCCACTCTCCAGTATTCTGGTTCTGGGGCATGACAACGAGTTTTTATAAGGACGACTCACAAGTTCAAAAGTAGCAAACTTGAAAACTGGAACGTTTTCAGAAAGCCTTCTTTACGACTCGAACAACCAAACTCTAGATTAAAACAGAATGACACTTGGCTTGGCTAGGAGTCGTTAAAAGGCTAGATAAGAAAGTGAATAGCTCTGGAGTGCTTTTAAATAGAGAGAGAAGAGAGGAATGAATGAATGATTTGGAATGGAATGTTCTCCTCTATTTATAGCATTTTTTGGACAGAACTCAGACAGAGATCGGGTCCATAAATTTTGTAATTCGAAAAGTGGTTACAGATATTCAGAAAGACTAAAATGTTATGGAAACAAACTAGCAGAACTCGGACAGAGTTCGGGCCGAACTCTGGTAGAGTTCTCATATAAATATTTGTTCAAATAATATATGGGCTTTTGTATAGTATTGGATATGGTTTTGATATATGGTTGGATATAGGATTGGGTATATAGGTAGGCTTTTGAATGTGGAGTTTCAAAAATCCAGTTGCTAATCCGATCAACCTTACATTTTTCCTAGACTCAATAAAAGAAAAAATATAGAATAAAATAGAAAAAACAAATCTTGATCTGCATCTGAAGTTTTTGTACGAATAAGACGACGAGTAGTAGCTTATTGGAAGTAGACGTTCTGTTCTTGTACCTGTAATATATTATTTGTGTATCGACCAAAGTTTATGTTGATTATCAAAATCAGGTGTGACTATGACCAATAGGCCAATAATTACATCTTGCAAATATTGATACAATGTTGATTTTAGAGTGACATTTTATTTAAAAGTGACTGTGGCATCTAGTATGCATGTTCTATATATGATTTTGGAGTATATGTTCTATGATTTTTGAGTATCATGTTCTATACTGTAGGCATGAGAAAGTTACAAGGAAGATGACTACACAAAATTCTAGTCCTATTCTAAATTGAACATGTATCATGTTATATTTGAGTGTTTTATATTTTAGTGTTCTAATAGAATACTTAAATAGAACATAATACATGTTATATGATTTTGGAGTATCCTTTTCTTTGATTAGACACTCAATTGAACATGTATCCTATTCTATTTGAGTATTCTAATTATATGCATCTTCATGTTCTAGGATACACTCAAATAGAACATGAAGATGACTATACATGTGGCATCTGCTTGTTGATTAGAAATTTAGGGAATTTTCTTTTATTTTATTTGATTATAATTAATTTTATGATCATTAAGGGTCATGCCCAAGATTATAGGGGAGATATGACCATGTTAAGGTCATATGGCCTCTAGATAGCTTATATATTGGTTACTTAGCTATTTTATATTTTTCAATAATTTTGGGTATTTTTGTTATTTAACATATGAAGGTTTATTAATTTTAAGGACTTCCAAGATTTACTTTAAGGTCATCTGGGGTTATTTGGGACTAAGTATTTTTATTCGGGCTCTAGATGGTTATAAATATTTTCTATATTTTCTAGATTTTTTTGGAATTTTTAGGAATTTATTTGGATTTAAAATGATTTCTAAATCAATTTAGAATATTAATTATACAGTCAGCACCATAGTCAGCTGGGCCCACACGGCAGCCACTTGGTCCGAGTGGGTGGGCCCAGCTGTCAACCGCACAACAGCTGACTCATCAGTTTCTTAATATGGAAAGCGGCTTAGCCGACATTTCCAAGCCGCGAGGCCATTTGACCCTGCATGCTTTGAGCAAGATCACCAGGATTGCGACACGTGGCGTAGCCGTTACTCAACCGCCTCTCTTAGCCGACTTTATATATATATATATATATATATATATATATATATATATATATATATATTCAACTTTAAATCCAGAAACCCTATATCTTTTTGCCGATTTTTGAGTTCTTGATCCTTCGAGACTTTCGACTTCACGAAGCGATTGCAGACAGCCTCGACGTCATTTTCATGTGCTATTTTTTTATTGGAATCGTCTCGAAGTCAGATTTTAGAATATATATAATTTTTTCTGATATTTTGTTTCTGATTTTTTGGGGATTTATTTGAATGTCAGTTGTCCAAAACTTGATATATCGCACGATTTTCGATATTGGGAGATCCCGAACTCCGATTTGCAATCCGATTAAAGTTTTTGGCAAACTGACACGACGATCTATAACATATAACTTTTCTAGAAATTCAAAAAATTTGTTTAATATTTTATTTACTACGTTGAACCGAGATTTGACCGATAATTCACCAATTTGGTCGAAGTTAGCCATAACGGCGATAACTTTTAACCAATTCGTGATTTTGTGGCACGGTCAATTCTGGTGTACTCGTGGTACTGAAATCTACTAAGATGCACTTCTAAATCATCGAGTGATGGAACTGGGGATTCCCAGGACCCTTTCTTTGGTGTGCGTATTGATCGATAGAAAGTTAAACAGATCTAATACGTGTTCTAACCCTTCATAGGCGGAAACTAGGGTTCACGAATTATACCTGTGGCGGAAAGAAGACAAGTAATTCCTGGCAACCTCGAGCGGATGACCCAAAGATCTTCTGCACGTATTCCTTCCTCTAGTTGGACGTCGTGTGGACGACGATCTCCCAACCTTTTCTTCTCCTTGGCAGCCCTCTCTTTCTCTCCTTACGTGAATCATGAATTTAGAGAAAGTTTCAGATTTCTGATCGGTAATATGGCGGCGAGAGAATAGAGGATATATATAGGCTACGGTAGGGACCATGAGGAGAAATTAGGGTTAGGCCTCCTAACGGATCTGGATATCTCGTGTTCAGTCCGAACACACAATCCAGGCCCATTAACAATAGCTCGGTCCACTAATGAGCTATTGTTGCACTACCTCCCTAATCCCAAATTATGTTTGTGGGCTCCTTTTATTATATGCTCGTTTGGCTTCCCATGTTAAGATATCGTATGTCCGTCGATCAAATTAAGTTACTGACAACTATATTGATTCGACATCTTTTATCCTTAAGTAGTACCACTCAACTTTATTTGTCATATCGGATATAATCCACTTGCAGGGTTTACATGACAATCCTTATGAGCTCCTTAAGGGGACATCATCAACCCGATGTATCGGGACATGGATTCCATTTATAATCAACAGCTCATCATATATACAATGTTATTACCCAATTCATAGAGGTTGTTGATCCATAATGAATCTCACTCTTTTATGAGTCAAAATAATGCACACTGCATATACATGTCCGTTATTATATCCGGGTTAAGAGCACAAGCATCCATAATAACAAAGGTGTTTGTTCTCTTATGTAGTCAGTACAAAGAGAACAACCTCAAGTGGTCTTGTTCAATACACACAAAGTGTACTAGTGTAAACCTATAGTCAAGATAGACTAATACCAGATTACACTACAACCTTTCCAATAGATTATCCAAGTCCATCTAGGTTGTGAACTATTTATATACTCCATAGGGAACTGATAATATGATCTTCTGTGTGACACCACACACCATATTATCTACAATATAGAATATCAGACATTTGCATTAACACTTGCAACAAATACAATATGCAAATATTTGCCCATATGATTCTCATTCAAAATTTAAGGAAGTAAGGTTACTAAAACAGTGATGCTTTTAGTATATAACCCTAACATCGAGTTTATAACATTTGACTAGTTAATTAATGGTATACCTCGATTTACGTTCCATAGTTTCCAAAATTAGAACCGTGACGTTCTATAGCCAAAATTCTTTATTTAAATTATATTTTAGATTATTATTAGGTTAAATCAGATTTTTAAGTAGTTTATTCAAGAATTAAATAATATTAGATAGGTTAATCGGTTAGCCATTATTCCATGATTTTAGCATTAAAATCTTAGAATTGACTTATGGTTTTCGTGCACAGTTTATGGTACGGTGGTGCGATATGGGTTAATAGCTTCTAGGTCGGCATTTATTTCATTCTCGACTTGGAAAAATGGTTTATTCAGGAGTTCTAACAAGTACAATATTGCATTGTATTTTTAGTATATTATAATGCTTTCTTTTTGTGTCCTTATTGGATATTCCATTGAGACACGATGGTGACATAGCAGGTTTATTGTATCATTGACTGTATTGTTGTTTAGTTAGTCGGGAGGGAAAATACTTGGTAGGTATATAAACAAACTGTTCGACGTAACAAAAGGTTGAACGAACTTTTTGCTTTATTGAACGTATAAGGTATCTGTGTACAAAGAAGGAAGTCCTAGACAGGATATTTTAAGTTCAGAAAGAAGTGGTTTTTGGGAAAGTGTAAAGTTAGAGATCGAGCACTGCAGCGGCTCCTTTACTCCTTGATGATCTGACGACGAATCAACCTTGCTGTGGCTCTCTGGAGCCTTTGATGGGACTCTGGGTCATCGATCAAGAGGCTGTCTGGATGAGAAGATCCCTTGAAGATGGTTGGTTGGTTGGTTCTTTGATTGATAGATGGATGAGGGTGGTCGACTCATCGTGGATGGAGATCGCTGCTCCTTTGAAGATTGTTGATTGTCAATATTTTCTCTATCTATCGATCCTTTTTTTGCCTCTTTGGTGGAAGAAGAACTCCTTCTATTTATAGAGAACCGAGCACATATGCGATGTGCATTAGGGTTCCTGAGATATGAAAGAATCCGTCGTCATTGTACAGTATGGGCTTCTACGGCGTTAACACGTGGCGAACATCGAGATTTCCTTCAAATGAGATCTTTGGTGGTTATAAACATAACCGAAGGAGGTAACACGTGGCACGTGCCGATTTGCTTGTTCGGATACAGCCAAGTAAATCTTGGGATTTTATCTTAGATTTGGAGTCTAATTAATCCTCATCTAAGATTTAAATCAATCTGATATGATATCAATCATGATTTAATCCTAATCTTCTCTGTAAAAGGCGGTTTAAACAAACCAATTGGGGTAGACCCACGCTTCGTACGCCTCTAGTAAGGACCAAGTGCTGCTATGCTTTTGTGGCGACAAGTAGACCCTACTTCTGGAGACGACGGAACCTTTGTGCTTTTAGGCGATGAGTGGACTTGGCTTCGAATAATGACGAGACTTCTGTGCGTATAGAGCAACTTACGAAGCTGTGTTTCGGGCAACCAGAGTCAGTCTGCTGTAGGTGACAAGTAGGCTTATGCTTCAGGTTGGCAAGGTTATTGTGTATTTAGAACGACAGGTTGACTTGCATTGGCTGCGATAGAAGTTTCCACGTCTCTTATAGAGAAGTGACTTAAGCTTCTGATCCAGAGCAGATAACTACGTTGTAGGAATGGAGATGGTATGAGAATATCACCATCTTGCGCCTCATGTGAACGCAGGTAAGTAGCTGCACCTCTGAACAATGAAGGCATTGGCTACAACGAAAAAGGTATGACACTCTTGTACATCTGAAATTGGCACAGACAGATAGCTGTGCCTCTAGAGCGCAGACACTGGCTTCTGGAATAAAAGAAGGGGTGGAGGGCCTACCACCATCTTGTTTCTGAGGTTAGCAGAGGTAGGTGGTTTCGCCTCTGGCTGGAAGGCTCTGTCTTCTTCAAGGTGCTGTGTTGCTGATATGCTTCTGAGAAGCTGTGCCCACAAGAATATCAGAACATGCTTCGGTGGAGGTCAATCCTCCAGCATGTGTATCAAGAAGATGGAAGGCTGCACTTCAATGAATACCGCATCCCTTGTAGATCCTTCTAGGCTTCTGTTGAATCTGTACTAGATCCTTTGTAGAAGAACAGCATTAGTCCCTTATGTATAGTCTTGATATGTCTGTACTAGACTTTGGTAGACATAACAATGAAGGGACTTCTCTCCATATCTTCTGTTTTATCTTTTTAGCACGGAGCCAGTGTCTTTTGCATCTTCTGCGCTTTGGTGAAGGGATGTTTTCTGCTGAGATTTTTCATGCTTCTACAAGACCCCCTTCAAAGTGTCCCGAACTTGGGTCAAGCTCGGGATACTTTAAACAGAAGCATGAACATGCGTCAGGACTGTACGAGCTGGGTGATGGCTGGTGTCATGCCTAGCTCTTAGCATTAATGGTCCTAAGTCATCATTTAAGAACAAGGGCTCCTAATGGCTTCTTGATATTGGAGCCTCTCGCGTCTTTGCCGGGATCGTGAATCTCTTCAGCAGAGGGGGTTCAGAGTCACGTTCCTTTGGTCACTCGTAGTACTGCTATCTGTCATGGAGTGGAGCTTTAGCTTAACTTCTAAGCTTCCCTCTGACCGATGTCTGGCTCGTGCTTGGACTACGGGAACAGCCTATATAAAGGACTGTCCTTCTTCAAGAGAAGACTCAGCTGCTTCAACAATGGCCTTGTTTGTCCGATGTTCAGCTCTTGACGACCCTGGAGTTTGCTTGAGGTGGCCGTCGGTGGCAAATAATTTTATCCAAAGAAGCTGTAGTAGAACTACCATTGGATCTCGAGATGTCCCATTTCCTGGATGTCATGGGCGGCAATTGCATCTCGGACTTCTGCTTCCTAGGTTAGGATTGCTTGCCATTCTGACCAAGGAATAGCAAGGCCTGATGCTGTGGTTGCTCTCGTCGACCAGCTTGGGAGATAGGAGAGTCCTGTACTGGTCTTCATCCCCGGCTCGGGCCAGTAGCAGCTTCGGGCGATGGCTTCCTTTTGACCAGGAAGTGATTGGCTCTGTCACTGCCTCGCCCGCGCTATTAAGAGCTTGTACCATAATTTTCAGCTTTTTTGGTTGCTTCTGTGTATGTAACTACGAAGAGTCTGTAATAGGTCTTTGTAGCCACATGTTTTTATATGTAGAAGCTTTCTTATTCCCTTTGCTTTTGTCTCCAGAATAAAAAGGGAATCTTCATACTGGATTTGTCTGACCAGAGGTACTATGGACATGATAGGCTTGATCTTGGCCAGGATATAGAACAATAATCCAGAGGTAATATGGACGTGAACTATTTTCTAAACCGTCGGGATAATCATAGAACTGATACGAGAAGAATGACTACTCAGAGGTAATATGGACATGGTAGTCGTGTCTTCCATGCGTAGAGGAGAAATCCAGAGGTAATGTGGACATGAAGTGCTTTATCTACTTGAGAGAATATATAGGAGGGAGAGCGAGAGATCCCCTTACCAGAACTCATGGGTACCCTTTTCAGGGGATGTGGGTGCCTATGCTGGTTCTGTCTTCAGACGTAACACTTCTTTAGGAACTTGTCATTGATGGGCATCATTAGCAAGTCCCCATTAGGCTTAGCTAGCCGATAAGCCCTGTTGGAGTACACCGTTTCTATGACGAACGGTCCTTTCCACTTGGGCTCGAACTTTCCAGCCATCTTGTGGGTCCTCACCATCGATCTTCGTACTGCCAAGACGAGGTCGTCCACTTGGTAGGATCTTTCGTGGACCTTTTTGTTAAAGACCCCAGAGATGCGATCTTGGTAAAGATCAATCCTTTGCTGCACGAGCAAGCGCTTTTTATCTAATTCTTCTAGCTCTTGTAACCACCTGCGCTGATTGTTTTCGACGGTTAACTGATTAGTGAACATGTTAACAGACAACATCTTCTTAAGGACTTGACCCATGCTAGTATCGGAGTCCCAAGTTGAGGAGTTAGAAGGGTGTGAGTGCATTCATGACTTCTTCTTCTGAATCTTCTAAGGTGGTTGTAGGTGTAACATACCCCAGCCCTTGACTAGTACGTTGGTAGTAGTTTTTAGCTTTTCCCTTTGGAGCGTGTATCCGTGTAGGAGGACGTCGAGCTTTGCTATAATTGAGCCCCTTGTTGCTATTCAGGTTGTAGCCCATCTTCTAGATAAGGTTCTTGGCCTGCACCATGTGACGGTAGTACTACATTTTGCCGCTATCGAGATCTGGGTCTTTAGGAGTTATTCACTGCGGATGCTCCAATCGACCGAATATGATGGGTTTCTCTTCTTCTTTCCTGGCTGGAACTACGAAGTAGACGCCTTGGGCAGGGATAACTCGACTCACATGGTTGGTAGTTGTCACTTGCGTCTATAGTTTACACAGAGAATTGTCCAGGAAATACTTGGGGTTACAGCACACGCCAGAGTAGTTCGATGACAACTTTCTGTTGATGAAGTAGGATATTTTGTCCCGAGGGATTACGTCGTTGAAAGAGTGGGCCTCTTTATCGGCACATACGTAATCTTCTAGCTCTTCGTCAGTGAGAGCTAGAGCTGCCGCCGGAGGAGAATGAGGATGCCTCCCTCTCAGCTTGACCATCAAGGAAATGGGGGTCAGATGCTCCTGCGTCTTCATGGTCGACCTTGGGGACCTCCGGGGTAACCTCATTCATATAGGCTCCTGACTATATTTTATTGTTACTGGTGGCGAAGGTGGAGCTTTGCCCCGAAGCTTAACAACAAGAGGCGCTGACACCTTGGGAGGCCTCCCCTTCAGCCGAACCTTTAAAGGTTCTTCGACCACTGATGCACATTTTGAATCTATCTCTGCCTCATTATTAGCATCATTGTTGTCGTCGTCCCAGGGGACTAACTTGTGCAGATCAGCATCTGTACAGTAGGCTTTAAGTCCTCAGAATGGGTTAATATCAGTGAAATCCGTTTTGATAGTCCCGTCACTGGCCATATATTTTATGTACTGATGTAGGGTGGAAGGGACAATCATGTACTCATGGATCCATAGTCTCCCCAGCAGCATGTTGGAATTTATGTCTGCATCAATGACATCGTAAGTCATTTCAGTATGAAGGTCGTCGATTTGACATTTCAGGCAAATTTTGCCCAAGGGCTCGCTCTTTCCCACGTTGAAGCCACTGATTGTTGTGTTTGAGGCTGTCAACCGATGCATCAGAATCCCTAAAGTTTCAAGCATGCTTCTTGGGATAATACTCAAAGAGGAACCTGGGCCGATGAGGATGCGTTCGACCTTAATGGCACCGACATACCCCATATAGTACAGGGGACGGTTGTGCCAGTTATTCTTTAGCAACATGTCTTGCTTGGTAAAAGTGATACTGGGAATCACTTCAACCATACTGTGACAATGTGGACAATTTACGGGATCCACTTTTGGTGGCTGAACTTGGGTGTGGAAGGACTCGACGTTCTGTAAAGCTTCACTGAGCGCATCTCGGGTCAGAGAGGCGGAGGAGCTCGAAAAGTGACAATCTAGCCGGAGTATTAGCCAACTGCGCTAGAATATCGAAGTTGTAGGAATTAATAGGCCCGATTGCCGAATTCTTTCTGAGAGGTTTATCGAAGCGAACCTCCTTTTGTTTCTTCTTGTCCATGGTAGGGGCCCGGGATGGACCCGCCTTTGGCGCCTCAGGGATCTGAGGTAGACCTACTCCTGATATATTTGGGACAGGAGGAGTATCTAGTGGAGACTCCTCCTGGTTTGGAGCCTGGCTCTTTTCTTGCCTCTGCGCTGAACGGATGGTCACCAAAGCATCGTCGGTCGACGCCGAGACCATACAGCATGCCTTGTTTTTCTTCCCTTTGACAGAAAGGGTCATAGATTTCATCATGTCGGGGACCAAGTCAGGATGTATCCACGTGACTTCGCCTCGAGGTGTGGAGAACGGGACGAGCCCTTGAGCGTTGTCCCATGCTGGCGGAAGGTTGACTACTTCCATCGTTGCCTTTGGAATCGGGATGATGCCATCTTGTACCTCTATGGCTAGAAAACTCCCGAATTAGAGAGTAACTATGTTGGCTGTGACAGTCTTCTCTTCGTAATCTAACGGTATGACATTGGCGTTAATGAGGTACTAAATTTGCCCCTTCAACACATAGCAGTCCTGTATCGAGTGATGGACGTACTGGTAATAATGGCAGTACTTGGGATGGTCTACCTTTTCCACTTCATCAGGACGCCTGGGTGGCGGGATGGACAGTTTGCCACTCTTCATAAGCATCTCGAAGAGCTCCAACGTATCCTCGTCATTGAAGGAGTAAGTCTTCCTCGGCCACTACGCCTCCGCAGACTTGGTGTTCGTAGCTGCTGAAAATTTGGAGATGTTGATAGTCATGGCTTGCTTGCCTTTTTCGTCTTTAGGGTTGTTGCTATACGAGCACCTCCCCTTGTCTTCGGGCACAGGAAAGTGTACCCCAGGAGCTACGCATCCTGGGCTTTCCTTCGTGTGGCATCCGCCTCTATAATGAAAGGCATCCACTCCGTATAAGAAGTACTGTGCCATAATTTTATAGCGGGCAGCATGTTCTTACGGTAGGAGTCCATGAGCATGGGCTTAGGCATGTCGGGTGGTAATCTGAGGGCTGTCTGGCAGAAGCGCACGAACCGAGTCTTCAGGTCTTTAAATGACGAGATACAGTCGTCCAGAAGACTGCAAAACCACTCATAGGCTACCCCCTGCAGGGCTCCTATGAATATGTTGGACAGGAGGGTGTCTTCCTTTGGCAGGTGCCCCGTCACTGAGGCAAAGTACCTCAAGTATTATCGGGGAGACCCCTTTCCTTCATAAGGTGTAAGCGTATGCGGATTGTATTTGAAAGGATAGACGACGTTGTCCCACTCGACAGGGTATGGCTGTCGGATCCTTATCTTTTGGAGCATTGCTTTTCTTTGGCATCATGACGAGCATACAGCTCCATGATGGCCTACTGTATCTCGGCCGACATTACGGAACCTGTAGCCGATGGAGTAGACGAGGTTGGTCATACCTGGTTGGCAGTAGGCAACCTGCTGGATTCGTCATTGGTTAGCGGATCATGCACAGGTGTTGTGGCAGCGGGGGCCATGCTACTCTTGAGGTCGATTATGACCGAGGACAGGGTCTTCATGGTGTCCGTCAGTGTATCTAACTTCATCTCGAGGACTTCGATACGTCTGAGAGCTTCGTTGTTGTCTTCCTCATTGCCATCGGCCATGAACACAGATCGAGTGTGAGGGTGACTCAAGGGAGCCGTAGATCCTTTACTTTTTGGCTCAGACGCCTGAGTCTCGCTGCTCTGAGGATATACCGTAAGATTGTGATCTTCTTCGGACTCAGTATGGTTGCTACCCCCGGTCTAGTGACTGGCTGTGCCAATAGAGACATCCGTGTCATATTACGACTCATCAGATTAGAACACAGGGTTGTTGTGCATGGTAGGAGGCTGTCTACCTCTAGTTTTTGATAAGGCACCCAATGCAGATTTGGAACGAGTGCCTTGGAACACACCTGTATTGGGTATCTTAGCTTTGCTATTCTCTGACCTCCTCTTCGGTTTAGCAACCGATATGGGAGGATTTTGGAAAGGCTCCTTGGAAGCTCTGGAACCCTACATCGCGTAGCATGTGGCGATGCGGGGCTCGTCTTCTCTATGGCTTACCGACCCCCTGTTAGGCCTCTGGCGTGGAGTAGAGTCTCTGAAAGACGAAGCGCCTGCTTGGCGATGGCACAGCCGTCTGCTGACAACTACAGTTGATAGTAATCTAGGTACAAGAGTACCTTGATTTAGGTACATCTTGTGTGACAGATTCTTCTTTCACTTGGGAAAGGGTTGGCTCTTCTGTCGTAGCATACCCATTGTACATGCAGGGAAGCTGCATGTAAGCACGGTCAGAGTGGGTCTGGTGAGGAAGCCTCATGTCGCTCCTACGAAAACATTGCTCGCATGGCTTCCTCTCCTTGGGAAGTACCCACTGGCTTGGCTTACGTACAGGAGTACCCCAGTAGGAGGAAGATTCGAATGGTTGAGGCATCAGAGCGCGGGAGCCAATCTTGTATAGCTTTTCGTCGGCTGCATGTGCTACTGTCAACACAGGCCTCTGGTCTGCCGCTGGTGTCGCACGCTTGTTGTACGAAGCGCGAGCCACCTGGGATCTCTTCCTGCTACCCCCCAGCGGGTGAGTAGTAATCAGAGGCCGTCGAAGGTTTACTTGAATGGAAAGCGATTCTATCGAAGACAGATCTCCTTGCCGGCAATACTCCCGTCGTGAGGGGTTGGACCGGTATACGCTTTCTTTGGCATCGTTCCTTCGTCAAATCAACCATGGAACCACCATCTTCTTTGCCATGTTTTCCCCGGACGGGAATCGGGCGAGGGGATAAGGCTGTAGTAGCAGGGATTTTCT
>JANAVB010013999.1:13336257-13338757 GCA_029216955.1 Iris pallida | reverse complement strand
GAGATTTTGGAATTTACTTAGGCTATACATATATACTTGTGTATGAATATATTCATAATAGGTAGACATAGTGCTTTATACATATATTTTTTCCTCGATCTTGAATATTAGAGAAATATAAATTTAAGTTTATATTTCTTTTACCTCGGCCATTTTCCTCTAATCATGATCAATTGTACAACTTTATCTTATGTCTTTTTCTAAACATCACCGTATCATAAGTTCGTATCACTTATATTCTTTTCTTGGACCTAGGAATTATTTCGAAATAACTTCTCACTTAATTGTCTATTAATCTCGAGTTAAGTTTTTGGATTCAAAAGTTCCTCTCAATCGTTGAATATTGGATATTGGTGAAATAAGGATTATAAGATTTTTACTTATTTTGACTTCGATCATTATCCTTCCTAATCAATTATTTTTCTTTTCAAGAGGATGACCTTATATTTGAAGAATAGGTACTTACACTTTTCTATCTTTAGCAACTTGTATGATATTTTAAACTCCTTTGATATTCTTGAAGATATAGTTAGAATAACTTTGATGACTTATGATGGCAGACAGCCGCGTACTGTCGCCACTTAATTGACTTATGGAGACTGTGGGTTCACTGCAGCCAGCAGCGCACTGGCGAGGCATGATCCCTAAGTTGAAGTAATCTCGAGTAAGTATAAGTTATCGAATGTTGTCAAAGCTATATCTTGGTCGTCTTATCTTCGTCTTTAAGTTGTTATGTCCAGATTGGATAGAGTTGATAGGGTATTCGTTACCGTATCCTTGCTTGAGTCGTAGAATCAAGAGTTTATTGCAGCTAGCTGTATACTGGCGAGGCATAAATTCTCAGTAAAATGACCTCGATCATGTTTACGAGTTTCGAATACCATATAGACTACGTCTTATTGGCATATAACTATTAAGTTTTGAAATTGATTTGTGCTTATTCCTAGTCACAAATCTTCTCAATAAACCGGTAATTCTCCCTTCCTTTCTTACCCTTCTAGTTTTCAGATTATCACTTTTAATATAATTTCGACTGGATTCCTAAACCTATCTAGAATTTGATTCTAAACTCGTGCCTAAATAACTGGGATAAATATTTTAAGCATTTTTGGATTTGATCATCCTTGAACAATTTTTATCAGGACTAGACTCCTTTTTTGATAATTCGAATCGAATCAATTCGTATCCTTTCCTAGGTTTGATTCTATGATCATGCCCACACAATCGTTCGTGTTAGAACGATTTCGATTGGATCATCCTTAAATACTTTTTAATCACGACCAAACTAATCGATTCTATTTCGATCGTACCGAATCACCTGTCATCCTAGAATTCAATTCCATGATCGTGCGTAAAGAATTTTGTTCGACTAGTTGTTTGTACCAAAATGATTTTAATTTTGATCAATCTTACGCCATTGTTATCAAGACTAAACCATAACCGTGTCTATGATTTCAACTAAATTATAGCTAAGGTTATACCTTCGTTCCAGCTACGGTCATGACTAATTTGATCATGATCATGCTCGTGCCAACTTTCTATTTTTGTCATGCTTGGATGACTTGTACGATTAGCCTTGATCGTGACTGCCCCTTAAATGCGACTAACATCCTGTTTAGATTTCATCGAGAACTTTGGTCATTCCTTAAAAAGCTGGTAATGACTCAACCATGCTGATCATAGATCAGTCGTGCCCAATCATTTCAATTTAGATCATTCTTAAAAATATTTGCTTGTCAACTAGACCATTTGACCGAATACTAGTCATACCAAATCATACTCTACTTTTAGTATCTTTGTCATTTTTATGCGTGTGTAATTAGATTATGAATCATATCACTCCCTTGATTATACCATTCGTCGTTTTATTCATATCAATTAAAAATTTGCTTCTCCCATAAACCAGAGAGAAGGCGTACTGCATGTTGGAGTTCGGACCGTTGTACGATAGGCCCAGAGACATTCGTCGAGCTTCTCATTCCAATCACATTTGTTTGAAGACATGAATTTCTTGAGAAGTTTCATGATAGTCTTATTGAAGGCTTCTGCTACCCATTAGCCGCTGGATTGTAAGCAGTAGAGGCTATATTCTGAATTTGATTCTTATCGCAGAACCGATAGAATGCATGGATTGCGAATTGTGGACCATTATCATAGATGATCCTGCGAGGTAGGCCAAAGCGGTAGATAACGTGATGTTTGATGAAACTGATCATGTTCGACGTATTTACTTCGGCGAGCGGTATAGCTTCCGCCCATTTGGAGAAGTAATCGGTTATAGCTAGGATAAACCGATGTCCTCTGGAGGATGGCGGGCTGATTGGGCCTATGACGTCCATACCCCAGGCTTCAAAAGGCCAAGATACCACCGTCGGGTGTAGAAACTTCGAAGGTTAATGAATAAAGTCGGCGTGAAACTAACAAGCCCTACACTTCTTTGCATATTCAACATCATCTGCTATCATCGTGGGCCAATAATAACGTATTCGTCTGAGGCGAT
>JANAVB010013999.1:12686257-12716257 GCA_029216955.1 Iris pallida | reverse complement strand
ACGTGCTATTGCACTACCCGTGTCATGATTCCAAGTTGCTTTGTATTTCAAGACTCAACTATGGGTAAGGTCATCTACCGTGATAATTAACTAAATAATTATTTATAAAACTCTAAAAATTACCATTTAATTCAAATAAAAAACTTATAAATAAATAAATAAATAAATATTATCAAAATTTTGGGAAGAGGGGTTACAACCTGGTACCTCTTCGTGGTGTCATGCCACTGTGACACAAGGACATCGTCCTCTTTGTAGTGCTGTCTACCTCTCTTTATTACGATTATCATAAAGTATTAGGCTACCTGCCTATTTGCGGTGCTACTCCGCTGTGACTTGGCTTGTAAAGCCGAGGCATTACCCCTACCTGAGAACCTCATGGTGGAGTCACCCCACTATAGCATGGAGTTACACTCCTTGTAGTGCTGAACTACCGTGCTTCCTGTAAAGTACTCCAGGCATTCACTCTGCCTGAGAACTCATTAAGGCATTTAAGCCAACCTTCCCATAGGATCCATTTTTTGCAGAAAACAACAGTAGACAACAGTAGTTTTAGGTCCGTAACCTCTCTATGTCACAGAGGACAAGTACCCTCCGTTTCTGATATTCTTCTGGTTAATAGTCCTCCTTTGAACCAAATGCTAGATGCCTAGTAGATTTTTTTGAACTAATAGCATAAAACTTTATGGTAGGATTGTAATAACACAATATCAGAATGCCTTTAAGCCCATTTTACAAGCTGTGTCATCGACCAGCTGGCGCTTGAGGCCCTTGGTGAACGGATCCGCTAGGTTCTCCTGACTCCGAACATCAATCACTGCAATAACACCCCTCTTGATGAGATCGTGTATTATTCTGTGCTTAAACCGCACAGTCCTCTTCTTCCCATTGAAGAGGTCATTTGATGCTACCATCGCAATCGTCTGATTGTCTCTGTATATCGGTATCCTCGGTATTTGTGCCCCAACCACTGAAAGATCATACATGAGCTCCCGAAGCCATTCTGCTTCCTCCGCTGCGGTATCAAGTGCAAAGAACTCTGATTTCATGGATGATCGTGAGAGCATAGTCTGCTTCTTCGATTTCTAGGATATAGCAGTTCTACCCATTTTGAAAATGTATCCACCTGTGCACCTCTCGCTCTCCACTTCTGAGCACCAACTGGCATCACTGAAGCCTTCCACTACCGGTGGATCTCCGCTGTAGTACAATACATATATCTGAGTCTTCTTGAGATATCTCATAACCCGTTTTATAGCTTTCCAGTGCTCAATGCCTGGGTTACTCGTGAAACGACTCAGCATTCCCACAGCAAAAGCTATGTCAGGCCTTGTGGCAGTAGTAGCATACATCAAACTTTCGATTATGCTTGCATACTCCAGTTGCCTGACGCTTTCCCCTGAATTAGGCTTCAGCTTCAGATTACACTTGTACGGCGTATCGATCCCAGAAAGATCCTGATACCCGTAACGAGGGAGCATCTTCTCAATGTAATGAGATTGTGACAGCGCTAATCCAGTGTCTGTCCGGATGATCTTAAGTCCCAAGATAACGTCAGCATCCCCCAAGTCCTTCATACTGAACTTCGTCGAGAGAAACTTCTTTGTCTCCGTGACACAGCTTATATCCGTACCTAGGATTAGCAGGTCATCCACGTATAGACAAACGATGACTCCTCCTCCGTCAGCAAACTTCGTATAGACGTACTTGTCTGTTTCACTGACCCTGTAGCCATTTGACCTTATGACTTTGTCAAACTTCTTATGCCATATTTTGGGAGCTTGCTTTAAACCGTACAGAGATTTTACCAACTTGCAAACTTTGTCTTCAAGACCTTTGACGACAAACCCTTCTGGTTGTTGTATGTAGATCTCTTCGGCCAGCTCGTCATTTAGGAATGCCGTTTTTACATCCATCTGATGTATCACCATCTTATGTATCGCTGCGAGAGCAATCAACATTCTGATGGTGGTCATCCGGGCTCCTGGAGCATACGTGTCAAAGTAGTCGATCCCTTGCTTCTGAGAAAACCCCTTTGCCACTAGCCTGGCCTTGAACTTGTCAATGGTTCCATCAGCTTTCTTCTTCTTCTCGAAGATCCACTTACATCCGATAGGTTTTGCTCCTTCAGGTAGATCAACCAATACCCAAGTGTTATTGGAGACGATTGATTCGATTTTATTGTCTATCGCCTCCTTCCAGAAAACAACATCTCTGGTCTTCATCGCCTTATCATAGGTAAGCGGATTTGCTTCCACATAATATGTGACGAAGTCATCTCCGAATTTCTTCGGCCTCCTCGCTCGCTTCGACGACGGCTCAGTGAGTTCTGGTTCAATCGTTGTCTCCTCAGCAACAACTTCATCTTGGACAACTGGCTCATTGAAGATCTCAGTCTCCTTTGCACCTTTATCATTCTTCGAAATGTCCGTTAGAACAATGTTCTTGTGCCTTGCAAACTTGTCTTCAAAATATTCAATATCGCGAGATTAGATGATATGATTTGGCTCATTATCAAGAAATCTCCGAGCATCACTCTTCTCTGCATACCCCAAGAAGATCGTCTTCGTAGTCCTTATCCCCAGCTTCTGAATCTTCAGATCTGGAAGCTTCACATAAGCCAAACACCCCCACACTCGAATGACATTCAAGTTAGGTCTGACTTTGAACCAGAATTCATAAGGATTTACGTCCGAATTTGCATACGACACTCTATTTAGAATAAAAGTTGTCGACAATGCAGCTTCTTCCCAGTAACATTTAGGAAGACCCACAGTTAGCAGCATTGAGTCATTATTTCTGTCAAAGTTTTGTTCTTCCTCTCCGCTACTCTGTTAGATTAAGGAGAATATGGAGCAGTAGTCTCATTTATGATTCCATGTTCTTTGTAGAATAATGTGAATTCATGAGACCGATACTCTTCGCCTCGATCACTCCTTAGCCTCATGAGATGTTGTCCAGTTTGTTGTTCAGCCTCGGCCTTGAACTCGTTGAACTTCTCGAACGCTTCATCTTTAGACTTGAGCAAGTAGACCAAAGCGTACTTTGAGAAATCATCGATGAAGGTTATAAAATTCTTCATCCCGACTTTTGTAGAGAATTGCTTGAAGTCATAGATATCAGTGTGCACCAACTCCAGAAGATCTGTGCTTCGATAGACCCGATAAAATTGTTTCCTTGTGATCTTTGTCTGAGCACATACTTCACACTTCTCTACCTTACCCCCACATTTGGAGATAAGTCCTAGACTTAATATTTTATTAATTCTTTTACAGTGAACATGTCCTAGCCGATTATGCCACAACTCAAGAGAATAATCAGAATGAGCGATTGCATTGATTACATTTGACTGGTTTACAAGCTGAATTTTGAACATCCCTTCAGTTTGAAAAGCTTTTCCGAAGTATGTTCCCTTCTTGGACATCACCATCTAGCCAACATTGATGTCCATCCTCAAGCCTGCGTTGCTAAGCAGGCTTCTAGAGATCAGGTTCTTATCAATCACCGGAACGTGCTTCACACCTTGAATCATCAGAGTGTTCCTGAATGTGAGTTTTAGCTCCATATTTTCGACCCCCAGAACTTCAGCTTGGGCTTGGTTCGTCATGATAACTTTCTCAGAAGTTGGCTGGTATGTGACGAACCATTCCTTGTCAGAGCAGACATGGCAAGTCGCACCAGTATCTATCCACCAGTTAGAGTCAGCCCCCACAGCTGTGACCTGAGCAATCATAGCAGAAATGTTAGAAACCATAGAAACCTTGCTAGGCTCACCTTGTTCAGTTTGTTTGGGCTTGGATTTGCATTCACTCTTGTAGTGACCCTTCTTGCCACAGTTGAAGCAAGTCACGTGGGACTTGGACTTCTGTTACTTGAACGAAGGACCCTTCACTTTCAGATTTGTAGAGTCCTTCTTCTTGTGATGAGAAGCCACCTGCTTTTTTTTGAACTCTCTTGTCTGCACCAAGTTGGCCTTAGCCAGTTGTTTGGACAGAGAGTCCATCTTCTGTTAAGATCGTATTTCGTCCTCAACGTGGATCTCTTGTAGAAGGTCTTCCAAGCTAATGTCCAGCTTCTTCCAATACATTCTACCATAGAAGTTGCTCCAACCAGCAGGAAGTTTTAAGACTATCCCTCCAATGACAAACTTGTCGACGAGGGGCATCTTCTCGTCATCTAACTTCTGGCAAAACTTCAGGAATTCCTTTACTTGAGGTAGCATTGCCATCTCATCTTCGAAGAGCCACTTGTGGTACTTCTCGACGATGAAGATTTTGGACCTGTTCTTATCATCTTCATATAGCTTACCTGAAGAATCCCATATCTCTTTGACCTTCACCTTCTTGGAATATGCCTCTGTCAGAGAGTCTTCAATTGAATTGAGAATTAGCAATTTACAAATATTGTTTTCTCTCTTCCGTTTGCTCTACTTGATGAGTACAATATCATCGATAGTTCCTCCTTCTGGAATCGTCGGTTCATCCTCAATCAACACATGGTCTACGTCCACGAGTTGAAGATTAAGGGAGACCTTTCTCTTCCAGATTTGGAAATGTTTTCTGCCGAATTTCTCTAACTTGTTAAAGCTGGTATCGATGAGAGAAGCACGCGAGGTCTCCATCTACAAGGATCTTGCTTTGAGATTGTTAGTCCTGGGGCTTGTTCAAAGATGGTAGACTCTATGTCGAGATCAGAGGTTCAACATACGTTCACCTTCTGATAATTCTCGAGATCCAAGAGGAATACTATAATATGAATCTGATTACAAAAGCAACAATAATGAGAAAAATAAATCTCACGTTCTTCCTCGTAATTACAGTTGCAGACGGACAGAACTGAGTTCAGAAAATAAAGCTAACGTTCTTCCTTTCAATCGCAGTTGCAGACGGACATAACTGAGTTATAACTCAGATGAAGGAGAATAAAGAAGAAAGAAGAAAAGGAAAGGATCTTGCTGGGGTGATTAAAATCACCGTTGCTCAAAGCAAGATTCGCCCCACCACGATCTGCTTCCGGGAACCAGCAAGTTCACGAAGAACTTCTGGAACGCTCGTAAGTCAAAATTTGAGACTTGGATGGACTTCCTGGACTTTACGGACTCCCTTAACTCTCTTCTTGGTGCATCTTTCAAAGGAGGCCAAGGGGATCTATTTATAGGGTGGAGTTGAGACTTCACCTCTTCTCCTATCCGATGCGGGACTAAAATACTAATACTCAAAAATAGTGTTTGATATTTTAGATCATCCCACAATCAGCATAGAAGTGTGCCAGTCCACACCTACCCCTCGAACACTTCCGTGCATACACGAGACATCCTGGAGTCCGTGTCCGAGTCCGAGTCCGCACAACAAAAATCAACTTACATCTTTGTTGGAATTAATCCTTTTTTCCTTCTAGGAAAATACTCCCATATGGCACAAAATTGTGCCCCACTATACCTCATGTGCACACCTCAACACAAGCAATACATTATATTGAGATACTCACCATTTGGTGTAGCTGATGTGGGACTATCTTTCCTAGTCCAAAGGCAAAAACACTAACATATCACACTAGTTCGCTACAAAATACTATTCCAATCCATGATCCGGTATAAGTACAAACCATACAAAAAAGTACATATACCTAAACGGATAAGGTAACCTAAACACTCTAGGTGTAATACAATCGAGAATAGTACATGGTCGCATGACTTCCAAGTCAAGTCAATGTAAATAGTACCTCAGTATCGAGTCTAAATACTATATACCATTCCTCAGTATCGAGTGGGTCTATAGCATATAGTCTATCTACCATTCCTTAGTAGAGAGCGAGTCTATAATTGATAAGGAGGTGGTCAACGTCCAACTATATTCTCCCCACCCGATGTCCTAACCCTAATAACTACTAGGCTTCTAGCATGAAATCCTATTAGTAGTTATAACCAACACTCGTCCTAGACGTACCAATGATCATTCGATACATAAGTCTGAATTCTATATGCAACTTATGACTCGCGGCATACCTGTGTCGAGGGCAATGAATGCGACATAAATAAGGTAGCCTCTTAATTCTAGTTCAAATGTGCATATATTAAACAAAAGAAACAAAATTATAACTAAACAGTTTCTTGCAATCAAATACGAGTAAGAAACATAATTTTATATCGCAAAAAATAATAATAATAATAATAATAATAATAATAATAATAATAAATACATGCAACATAGTGAGCAAAAGAAAATAAACAACAGATGGCAAGGTATCTTGCCTAGTGGTGTGTGATGATCTGACAAGTTTCGATTTTTCCAACAGACATGGTCGATACGAAAGGGTCCGAATTCACGAGGTAATAGGAAAGCACGATTAGGTAGGATCAAGATTGACAACTAAGGTTTTATGTAAATAAATACATATACTATTTTTAGAAAACATTTATAATATTTGAAAACTATATTTTTATTACTCAAAATATGTTTTTTTTATAAATACTCGAAAATCCAAAATTATTTTTAGGCTAAAACTCTAAGTTCGTAAAAATATGATTTTTTGACAGAAAACTATATTTCTTTAGTTAAAAATATATTTGATAAATATTTGAAAATCTATAAAACTTAATTTAGGCCTAAAACCCATAATTTGTCAAAAAATAATTTTAGGTTAAAAACTATATTTTAAAATAGGTAAAAGTAATCTTAATAATTTATTTAGGATTTCTAAACCCACTTTGAAAATAGATGTAGGGTCCAAGTCCCAAAATTATATATATATATATATATATATAAACTCGAAATACTTTCATAGTTGCGTCAATGGTCGCAGACAGAAGCTATACATCCACTATACCACCGACGACAACGGGAACATCATTACAGACCAGCAGGGCATTCAGGCGGCAGCCACGGAATTCTATTCCAAACTATTCTCCAAAGAGACGGTTCACAAAGGCACCCCCTTCCTTGACCAAATCCCCCTTCTCATTAATGCAACCGACAACGCACAGTTGGAAAGACCCCCAACCGCCTAGGAAGTGAAAAAGGCCGTGTGGGCTTTGAACGAGCACAGTGCTCCCTACTCGGACGGATTCTCAGGGGTATTCTTTCGCACTTGCTGGGATATCATCAAACAAGACATCACCGAAGCGGCCATTGCCTTCTTCGAAGGAGCCATATATCCCAAAGCCATTTCTAGCGCCAAGGTGATCCTTATCCCGAAAAAAGAAAACCCAGCATCCTTTCGCGACTTTTGCCCCATCAGTATCTGTACCTTCACCAAAAAGATCATATCCAAGATTATCGCAACCAGGATGGCAGGGATCCTCCCCAAGATCATCTCTGAGGAGCAAAACGGGTTTGTTCGCGGGAGGAACATCCAGGACAATATCATGCTAGCCCAAGAGTTAATCACCTGCATGAAGTTCCCAGTAAGAGGGGGCAACATCGCTGTCAAAATCGACATGGAGAAAGCTTATGACAGACTAGATTGGCAATTCATGATATGGGTCTTCAGGGCTTTCGGTTTCTCGAAAACCTGGACCAATATCGTATGGCGATCCATCAGCAACTCTTGGTTCTCTATAGTCATCAATGGTCAAGCATAGGGGTTTTTCAAATCCAATTGCGGGGTTAGACAGGGCGAACCTTTATCATCTACTGTCTTCATCATTGCAGCAGACGTACTGAGCAGGAACCTCAACAACATGGTCAGAACCCCGAACTTCCAGCACTACCACACATCCAGCGGTTGCCCCATCATCACTCATCTGGCATTCGTCGACGATTTACTCATCTTCTCCTCCGGGGACGAAGGAGCGGTGGAAGTGGTCCACAACACGCTGCAGAGGTATTCTAGATGCTCCGGCCCAAAGATCAATCCCTCTAAGAGCGTTATCTACGCCCACTGTAGGAGCGTAAAAAGTGCTTCATAAGAATGAGTCAAAGAGATGGATCATTCCATTCAAATTGATCCACTTTACGCCTAAAGCAGGCTAATCATTTTACGCCCGGGTCAAAGCTAATGGTTTTACGCCTAAGACAGGCTAGCCACTTTTACGCTGGACAAAGCTGTCAAGTCTTGCATTTAATGCAAAGTCTGACATGAAGATTTAATGATGGCATATATCACAGAAATTAAAGGGATTTGTTTTACACAGAGACCAATTAGTTGTTTAGTATGTGGACTGAGCTATCTTACGCTCATAATATGGCTTCTTTTACGCACGGAGACTATACGAGTTTTTACGCTCAAAAGTTGACGTGTGCGTAAGGTTTATTTGGGCTACTTTTACGCTCAAGGTTATTTAACAACCACTTTACGCGAGAAGTCCATGTCAGGGCTATTTTACGCCTAGTCTACTACTTTACGCTCAGGGTATATTTGGGTTATTTTTACGCCCTATTCTTCTTCACCAATTCAGTACGTGGTTTGCCTACATGGCTTTCATGCCACATATCTCGAAGAACGTGTGTACGTGCATCCTATTCTTACTGAAATGATGGGACACGTGTCAACGTATGCAGAGGATAACTCCAATCATGGGTGGCAGTTGTTAGCGTAAAGACGGAACTTTTTTTGAGTTTTTACGCACAAGAAGCCAAGTCTATAAATAGACTGATATTTCTCATATAAAACACACAGAGAGAGAGAGAGAGAAGAGAATACATAGAGATCAGAGCCCAGAGACTTTGATTTTTCGGAGCATTCTTCTTCAACTTTTCTTCCAGAACAGAGTGAAGCAAAGCAGAAAAGCATTCGGCCTCGCCATCAGTGCCCAAGTGCGTCGATACCTTTCTGGTGACTTAGTTCTTCCAATTGTTCATCTTCTAGCAGTGATCTTCATCATCATCGTATGGTCCAAGGAACAAAGTGATCATTTACAGATCAGACTTCCATAGCAATACTTCCCAGAATCAAATTTGTACTTCTTGTACTTTTTCTCGTTTTATTTTCAAAATTCGATTTTCAGACATTTTGTTAAGTAAAACAAAAATGGCGACTCTGCTGAGGACGACCTTCTCCTCCGACGAGGAGACAATTGCTCAATACGATGACGTGTCGATTGGATCGATAAAGAAGACTCTGGTTGTACACTTTAACCAGACTGCTTATGAAGAGATGCTCCGAACTGGGGGTGGTTCTTGCTGCTCCAATGTTCAAAAATGTCGCAAAGCACGAAAAGTTTGGATTTTTAAATCCAAAATAGCTTCTGATCTCTCTGTTGCTTCTGAGGGCAAAGGAATTCTTCCCATGCCTGTCGTAGGGGCTCCCGTTCGTAATGAGACAGTCCTTACTTTAGCGTTGTACTCTAAGTGTGGCAATTTATCTCCCGTCTGTGACGGTGAAGATAATCAGGTTTTACGCCCAGTGGGTAAAAACCAAATTTTACGCTCAGTGCATAAGAACGAGTCTCCCATTTGTAATGAGGCAGACTCTAATGCTTGTGCTTCTAAGTGTAAAAATAAGTCTCCCGTCTGTGACGTGGTAGACACACAAAATTTACGCTCTTCACGTAAAGGAAAATCTTCCGTCTGTGACGTGGTAGATAATCAATTTTTACGCTCTACGTGTAAAGGTAAGTCTCCTGTCTGTGACAGTGTAGATAAAATTCGCAACGATATTTTTACATCTAATGTGAATGTACCTAAATGCATACAGCGTAAAAATGTTGTTGGTAAAGCTTCAGTTCTACACCAACAGCCTTCTTATACTGCTCTACGCAAAGTACCAAACCTACAAATCACACGCAATAAAAATGGAGTCCTTCGTGCTAAAAAATCTCAAGATTTGTGCACATAACTCCAAACGCGCAGAAATGTACAGTTTGGTTCTGCAAATACAGCCAGTAATCTTCTTTATACACAAGGGACTAAATGTTTTGCTACCCCAAATGTAATAAAGAAGACTACTCCTTCTGATTTACGTGAATTGCTAATGCAAAAGCGTACAAATAGACAATCTTCTGTGATACTCCCCCAAGAAAATCATCACTGTGAGTGTCACAAGATTGTGATCAAATATTGTTGCTCGGCTTCCAGACGGTCAATTTTTGATCGATTAAATTTTAATGCACCCAAACAACAAGCTGATGAGTTGTCATATGCATCAGTCAACATGGCATCTCACACCAACAGAGGACGACGTCCTAGATGGAACACGTCCCAAACCCCAGGTCAACAATAATTCAACAGACTTCTTGATTCTTTTGAAGGAGTATATCAGAATACTCGATCAAGAAGACAAAGACAATTGCAGACTTCTGATTCTGAAGCTGGAGGTACTCAATCTCTTGAGTCCGAAACTGATAGTGTTGATTCATACTTCTATACTAATCCTTCTGTATCTTCAAGAGAGGTTGAATCCTACGCTATTGGAGATGAACCAGAGACGTCATCTGTTAATACAGAACAACGTCTCACTACCGTTGAGCAATCATTGAAAGACATGCTTAACATGATGCAAAGCATGTACCAGATAATAACGGCTCCGCAAACTGCTCAACCAGCAACTGTAACACCGGTTCAAGCAGCAGCACCAACTCAAGATAGCCAAGGGTTTGATATAGCTTTGAATATCCAAGAACCTGCTGTTAACCAAAATTCTGCATCTCTAGATCCTATCATTCTAGAAGATGTACCATCTCCGGTGGGGATTACGGTACAACCAATAACTTTTCAATCAAATGTGCTTCCACAAACCAGCGAAGCCATTCAAGCAGTGCGTCAGCTCAAAGCATAGTTTGAAGTTTTTAAGCAAAAGGATCAACTCCAGAGGTTAGGGATTAAACAACCATATCCTCCTCATTGGAATGATGTACCCTTTCCACCGAAGTTTAAGCCACAGTCAATGGTATTGTTTGATGGAAAGGCTTCTCCTAGTCAGTATATCAATTACTTTGATATTATGACTGTACATTTACAGAAAAATGATGCTCTTCTCACTAGAGTATTCATTGGATGCTTGACGGGTTCAGCTTACGACTGGTATCATAGTTTACCCGACAATTGCATTTCGTCTTTTGACGAATTTAAGGCAATATTTTTCTTCCGTTTCTATGAAGGAGGTATGGACATGAACATGTCCTCCTTAATAGAAATCAAGCAAAAGGAGAAAGAAGATACTCGGACGTTCATTGAACGTTTCGGACAGGCGACTTTAAAGATGCCCCCTGGTATGCCAGATTCAGCGCTGATTGATACATGTAAGATGAATCTGCGACCATCCATCGCTGTCTTCACAGGTTCCCAATTCACAGATTGGGCTTCGTTTATCATAGCAGCAGTTTCTGTCGAGACTAATGGTAGGTTGGCTCATGAACATGGGATGATTTTTGCCTCTGAGGATAAAGGAAAGAAAAGTAATCCTGGTAATAATTTTGACAATCGTAATATGAAAGGAAAAGACACTCTTATGGTCAATCTTTCCAAGAATAAAATGACGTCGAATAATCAGGAATCTTCCAGGCCAAAAGAAGAATACTCTTTTGACGAAAGTGATATCCCAGGGATATTCCAATGTCTGGTGAAGAGTGGCAAACTCCAGATTCCGGAGCCAAAGAGGCCTAATGATATGAATCTGACTGACAATCCTAAATATTGTATCTATCATAGATACATTAATCATCCTACCAGTACTTGCTATGTTTTGAAGAAAAAAATCCAAGAGCTGATAAATAGTGGTGCTATTGCTTTAACCAATGATGACCATACGGTTACAACCAATATGGTTTCTCTTTAATTTGGAGATTTTCCTCCATAATAAGTACCAGATGGAATTATCCCAATTCCGAAGGCGACGATGAAGATTTTGAATATCCCGCCTGCCAGGGAGGAAAATGAAGGATTGTTGCCTCTTACATTAAAGAATGGTGAAATTATGTGGGTACATCCTGACTTAGTACCTGAAATGAAAGATGAAGGTAAAACTTCAAAATCCAAGAAAGGTAAGAAAGTCAAAACCTGCAACATAATTTCTCATGTTATTCCAGATCCTGATGATTTGGATCATCTATGGGATGACATTCCTTTGGAAGATAGACTGAGAGGATTGAACATATGTCCTCCAAGTCTGGCTCCTCCTGCTAAGCTCAAGCTTACTCATCAGCAGTGGCATAGTGTTCCCTTATACAGGGCACAACAAGTCTTTGCTGCATATGAAAAGGCTCCTACAGGGATTTTTCCTCGTATCCCGAATTCTTTTCCTTCCGTAGCTGCAGAGACGATTATTTCTCATTTTCCTGTAGTCACAGAGATCTCTTTTTCTTCTTCTATGGAATCACCTGTTGAAAGTCCACTGCCTACTCACTTGTATAGTCAGCAATCTATCCTTCTCATGAAGAAGATAGGTTATGACTTTCAAAAGACAGAAGGTTTAAATTATGATAAAGGGATACGACTTCCTTTACAAATTCAAAGTCAAAAATCTACTGTTGGATTGGGTTCTGAGGTTCCTCATAACAATCCTCACAAGAAGAAAGCTAAGAAAAGGAAGATTAATTCCTGCAATATGGTACTTCCTTCTTTTGAGTCTGAAGAAGAAACTTTTACTGGTATAAGATCTGGAAAAGAGTACCACAAAGATTATGAGGGATCCTTCAAATAAGCTGAGAATGTTGAAACACCATCAACTCAACCGTCTCTTGCTCCTGCTGTGGTTGAAAAGGGAAAACAGAAAGCGGTACGCTTCGATGTCCCATTGAAGTCTACTTCCAGTCAGGGGGTGGTGATGAAACCCTATAAATTTGATATTCTAGCCCAGTTATCTAATACTCCGACTAGATTATCTATCTTCGAGTTGCTTCGCCTTTCTAAAGAAAGTCGCTAAACTGTGAGTGAAGCTTTGCTGCAAGCTGATTCCTGCTTAGCTCAACTCAAGACTCCTAACAATATACCAGTATCATGCCCACAATGTCATAGTGTGATGGAAGTAATTCCCAACATCACCTTTACACAAAAAGATATGTTGTTGAAGCATAACAAGCATGATAGGCCTTTGTGTTACACTGGGTATATTGAATCCATTGAAGTTGACATAATTTACATTGATTCTGGGTCTTCCATTAGCATAATTCTTCAAAGTATGCTAAGACCATTGAGGATTCCTACTAGTGATCTGACTTACACTAGTACCACAATAGTTGATTTCAACTCTGAAAAGAGCAAACCACTGGGGAAGATTCGTCTGAAGATTCATATTGGTGATCTTCGAACTATGGCAACATTTTATGTTATTAACTCAGACGTATCCTACAATATTCTTTTTGGAAGACCATGGTTACATGAGCATAACATCGTGCCTTTGACTCTCCACCAATACTTCAAGTATGTGGATCCCCAAGGGGCTGTAAAGACTGAGTTTGCTGATATCAACCCTTTCAAGGGTGTTGAAGCCTATTTTTTGACTCAAGGCTTTATAAACAATAGCATGTGAAAGAGATATCAGATATGGCTGAAGATCAATCATCTGCTGAAGATCAGTCTATTAACGAAGATCTGCCAGAAGAGAAACCTTTGAATATCAAAGTCAAAGGGCGAATCCAACCCCAACCTGTCAACAATCAACCTTTGATGATCAAGGTTAAAGGAAGAACTCAAGCTTCATCTGAGGAATCAGTAAATGTTCCTGTTAAAAGCCAAGTTCAATCTCTTGTGATCAAAGTCAAAGGGCGTACATTTCATACAAATGATCCAGAACCTCCTTTGATTGTCAATCTTGGCAAATCTACGCAGAAGACGGATGATAGTCCACTAGTAATTAATCCGAAATGTAGCAGTCAAATTGTAAATGATGTAAATATTGATCATTCTGTACTTTTTGATATCAATAAAGATTTCCTTTTCGAGTATATGGCTGTCAAGTTTATTGAAAGAATGACTTTATCTTCTGATAATCAAAGTCATCAATATAAAGACGACATAGACACAGAGGAAACCTTATACATTGACAATAAGGAAAATTCTTTTCCTTCTCATGTCGATGTTGGACCTTATGCTCAAACCTTTCTAACATCTTCTCCCTATCTTCTTCCTGTAGCCGCTTCATCGCAAGCTTGTGTAACTTATAGACGTCATAAAGAATCTTATTTTGTGGTTCCGTCTGATAAGAAAAACAAGCGCCAAATTGTGTTTGGCTTGGCTAGAAATATCCCTGTTGCTCAGACGGATGATTTGAGAGATAAAGATAAAGGAAGAATCCGAATTGACAGATATAGTCAACAATCTCTCAAGATTATCCAGAACATGGGATATGATTTGAAGAATATGCAAGGTCTCAATCAAGGCAAAGGTAGACGACTACCATTACGTGTTGATCTATTTTACCATAAAACTCGTCATGGATTGGGATATGATCCGTCCTACATGTTTAATGACAATATACAAGAAGAGTTCTCTTCTAGCTCTTCACAATCATCAGATTATGTCACTACCACTTTTCTATCATGAGGGTATTTTGGTCATTTTCAAAATTTTGGAATTAATTTGGAATTATTATTATTATTTATAATTAATGTGATTTTTAAGTGATTTTAGTATAATTGATTTTGGTGTTTTAGTGACCTTGACTTATGTTGACTTTGGAGACTAACCTAGTGGCTAACCTAGGTCATGACTAAGTGGTTAGGATATGAAAACCTAGGTTGACTTAAGTTAATGTTAATTAAACCATTAGAAATTAATTTGGTGAAATTAGGAGCTAGATTGATTAAGGAATGGCTTGTAAAATCACAAGTCATTTTATGACTTAAAGGCTTAATGGCCCATAGGCCCACACCCTTGAACCAAACCCTAACCCTAGAAATTTCTTGTCGGCCACTAGTGTCCCCCTCCTCCTATTTATATCCCCTTGAAATTAGGGCTTGCCTCTTTAGAAAATCATTGCCATTTGGAAAAGGTGAGTCTCCATCTTTGGAAATTCTTAGAAATTCTATTTTTTACTCCAAATTCCTCCAAACAAATTGCAATAGGACCTAATATTAGTATTTTTGCTGTTGTTGATGAGTATTTTCAGGAAGAACACAATTTGAGGGAGTTTGGTGGCTTGTGGAACTCTTCCCATTTGGAGATTTTAACCCATTGTTCACCTATAGGTATAATCCTTTCTATTGCTTATAAATTTTGATAAAATTCATTTCTAGGATGTCCTAACCCTAACCTAACAGTAGGATAGGCTAACCCTAGAATTTGGACCCATTTTATGTCCGTATCGGACACGTATCCACGTGTATAGGTAAGTGTTCGACGAAATGCCTCAAAGGGCATTTCGTTCGATTTTGTAGATTTTGTTTGAATAGAAAAATCTATTTTCACCTCGCTTATGCTTTTCTTGGACACTGAGCTTGTTTTTGTGTCGGGTTGAGTCGACACGAGCGCGTGGACACGCGGTCGCGCGTACGTGCACACTGGCAGGATTCTCCCCTGCTACTCGTACGCATTTTCTCTGTGCACACAGGGTTTCAACCCTCAAAACTTGACACGTGTGTCGTGTCCATGACTGACACAAGATCCCTAGAGTTTCAGGAACTCTCGTGTCGTGTCAAACACGGATTCGTGCCTGCACATGTGGTACACTGTGCGGTCCAGTGTGCTGCTTACTGTTCTTATGTTTAATTATTTATTAATGCTTTCAAATAATGTTTTTAATTGTTAAATAGTTCCTAAATATAATGTATATTATGTGATAGATTCAATTTCCATTTTAGTTTAGGTTTTGTTTAGAAATGGGATTCGAATTTGGAGAATTACTGTTTTCTGATACACAGTCCTGTTACATTGATTTTTCATTGTTTTCCTAACTCTAAATTCCTGTTGTTTGATTAATTATCACTGCTAAATATCTCCACATATCAATGCTCATGCCTAGTTTTATTTTCATTCAATATAGGCTTTGGAAATTGTTATGGGATATTGGTATTGGTCTGTTACTTTCAAACTGTATATTAACTGATGTTGTGTATTCTGAACTGAGTTGGGTAGGTATCAATTGATTTTTAAACTGATTTCCTTTTTGTTCACTGATTTACTGAGTTGGTGTTCTTTTACAAACCTGAGAATGAATTGAACTAGAGATTCCAGATTTTCCCTTTGTTAACCTTGTACTTTAACTATTGTATGGGATTGGTCAATGTGGTTAATTAATGTGTTAATTCTAATTTGGTAGGCTATCTGAAACTTGAGATTCAATATGTATAAAACTGAGTTTGAGTTTTTCTAAAACCTGGGATTTTATCTCTGAGAATGGGAGTTTATATTATGAACCATAGCCATGGGTTGATATGAGAAACCTGAGATTGGGTTTATGTTCCCAGTTTTTAGAGAACCTGAGAAGTTGTGAACTGTTGTGTAGAAATCTGGAATTTCAAGTTAAGGGACTGGTTGTTGTATTAACTGAGCTTAGTGTTTAAATCATCTTGAATTGGTTCCCTTTCATTTCAAAAATCTGAGTTTTCTTTATAATTGTTTCAATGTTGTCCTTCTATTTATCTAAGAATGGGACTGAATGATGAGTGGTGTTTTCATTAACTGTTATATTCCTGAGGAAATCTCTTGATTGAGATTTGAGAAATATGAGATTTCTCCTTAATTCAATAACCTAACTAGTTTCCCTTTTCTTCTCATCTATGTATGTTGTTCAATATCAAACCTGAGATTCCTCCTTATATATAAAACTGAGATTATATTGAAACTGAGATTCATTGGTTTAACTGGAACTGGTTTGGAATTGCTCACTGTTTCTTAATTTCTGATTACACACATGTTTCTAGTCATACACACACACACATGCCTAAGTCTATGACACACCCCCCCCCTAATACTCATGTGCTTTCTCCCCTCACTCCCTTCCTATGTATACATAGATATATGCATTGTTATATATGTACTTGTAACCTATATAATATATCATAGTATTGTACCTATATATATTAGTTATATATATATATGATGTGTGAAAATATATATATAGATATATATATATATATATATATTTTTATATATATATATATATATATATATTTTATATATATATAATATATATATATATATATATATATAATATCTATATATATATATATATATATATATATATATATATATATATATATATAAATATATATATGATACTATGTGATACGATATGTTATAGAGTATGGGATACCATATGTCATATTGTAATGTATATATATATATATATATATATATATATATATATATATATATATATATATATATATATATATATATAAATTTTTATATATATATATATATATATATATATATATATATATATATATATATATATATAATATATATATATATATATATATATATATATATATATATATATATATGTATGGGATATTATGTGATATGACATGTTATGATATATGGGTGAGATTGTATAGTGACTATAGGATAGATGTATTCCTAATAGACTATTAGACATAGTCATATCATGTGGTTATGTGATATGGTATGGTTAGGCATGGTATGCCTAGTTGGAGTCTAGATAGACTGTTTAGGCTTGTTAGAACCTAGAATGACTTGCTAAACCTAGATTAGACTAGTTTGACTTAGGTTTGACTTGGTTGACCTAGTTTGACTTCTAGGGTTGACCAGAGTTGACCAAGAGTTGACTTTGGTCTAGATTGACCTAGATTCATGTCGAATGCATTGTAGTGTATTACATTACTATTCTGGACTTGTTGTGACTTGTACCGTTCTAAATAGGAGCCAGACACCAGTCCTCGGACAGTTCTTTCATCTCGGACATTCAGTTAGCAGGCGAGTACATTCTCTGATCTTTTCATACCTGTCTGGACTATATTCTTGCTCTTGATTACTTTACATGATGCTGACACGTTTCTTCACGGATTAGTACTATATGGATCCTTTCCTGAGATGTTATCCCTCTACGGGTGCATCGGGTATTTCATGTTCATGTACTTTATCATGTGCATCAGGTACTCCTTGTACTCGTACTAGTTCATGCCTTTACATGTTCTCATGTGCTTTCATGTGCTTATCATGTGCCTTATGTACTACTCATTACATGAGTTCACGTATCTTAGTGCTTATGACATAACTTGAACGGATCCTTGTGTATTGATTAGGGCGGGGTGAGTAGAATTGGTTATGTGAACACTATCCCCAGTAGCTGTATTCATGTGCCTCCTTATTTGTATTCATGTGCCCCAAGCCGTTTATATAACCATATTGTACTATAAATCACGTAGTCACTTACAGTCTCTACTATCATGTATTTACTTTCAGTTACAAAATATCTCCTATTTACTTGTACTTCCATTCAGCACTTCCTGTATTTTACTCTATTGCATGATTTATTTTTCTAACCTGCTATGAACTGTTGAGAGATATGTGCTCGTTCCCGTCCTGACTGGACCTGTTGAAATATTACAGAGGATGAGGCTGAGGCATTCTGCCCTACTTACTACGGTGCCACACTATATGAGTGTCTGGACTTGGACCAGTAGCAGGATCCATTAGCAGTAGACGACACTCCATTAGCTTAGGATTGTCTTACTATTCTGGATCACTGTATTAGATTTTGAGATTTTCTGAGATATGTATTATTTTAGACACTTAGAATTCTGGATTGTATCTCTGTGATTCTCTGTTCTGGATATTTTATCTTTCATTATCATTCCATCTTACCTACTCTACCTTAGCTGTGGTGAGTTATATTTCTGTTATGTCACCCCCATTCGGGGAGTATAACTGTTATTACCTTCAACTGTTAGATGTTGTGATCTAGGACAGTGTTCTATCGCCGACACTACGGCTTAGGCTGGACGTACCCACGTCTCGTGCCCTTACTCTAGGGTGCAGGTCGTGACACGTTTTTAGTGGTGGCCCATGCAGGTCTAGGTTGGAAATGTAGTGGTATTCGAACTAGAATATCGCTGCAGCCTGCAGTAGGAATTAGCACATTTTTTAAAGGTACTCAATCATACTAGGAAAACTCCTTATCAGATTTCGTATATCTATTTTGCTATTTATTGTCTTTCTTAGAAATTTTAAACTGTCCTCCCTTGATATTTCTATTCATTCTCAGTAATTGTTTCCTCTTTGATCTGTGTCTCCAGGATGGTTGAGACGTGATCGCATCGCCCCATGACGGGAGAGGCTGGAGAGGGGTCTGCCACCTCTCATGTCCAGCAACCAGCTCCCAGTGCCACAGGGCCAGTACAGCCCTCAGGAGTCGGTGTTTCTGCCACTTTTAAAGGAGCACCTCCAGCAGTCAGGAGGCCAGATGTGATTCCTGAGATCCTTCCACCGCAGCAGCCTCCGCCTGCAGGGATGGTAGATGCTGTACACCTCTTCTCCTTTGTGGAGAGGATCCTTGAGTCCCACCAGCAGTAGCAGACTGCAGATTTCAGGCAGGGGATCGATGAGGCACACCAGCTGGTACGTACTACAGTGGAGATGATCACAGCTCAGGAGACCCAGCAGCAGCCTGTCGGAGGGAGAAGGACATTCAGGACTTCCAGAAGATGCATCCTCTGGAGTTCTTCGGCACAGAGGGTATCCATGTTGCAGATGACTGGATAGAGCATATTGAGGAGATCTTTCGACTGGCGGAGATACCAGATCGACTCCAGATCGAGGCGGCGGGCAGTCAGATGTAGGACTTAGCCCGTGCGTGGTATCAGACAGATCCCAGGGTGGAAGTTGAGGGCCAGACTCGGGCCCAGTTCAAGGAGCTGTTTAAGGAGCAGTTCTTTGCTGATGTTGCCTTAGGAGGCATCGAGGTACAGTTCGAGGCTCTGGTTCAGGGGAACCAGACAGTAGCTGAGTATGCCGGAGAGTTCTGCAGATTGGCCCGGTTCATTAATGATTTATCTGAGAAGACGAAGGCGAGGATGTTTCGCCAGGGTTTGATTAGAGAGGTTCGATCGCTGACTAAGAGTGACCGAAATGCCACTTATGCTGAGATTTTTTTTGGGGCTATGGCGGCGGAAGACGACCTAGGGATGAAGCAGAAGAGGGGTCGTGACTTCCAGCGTGGCAGTAGCAGTCAGGGACAGGCCAAGAGGCCTTACTTCTAGCAGTAGCAGCAGCAGAGGCCAGCTCAACAGCAGTATCAGCAGCAGGGTCGTGCACCCTTTCAGCAGCACCAACAGCAGAGAGGGCAGCATGCACCTCATCAGGTAGTCATTTATGCCTTATGCAAGAAGCCAGGGCACATGATCCATGAGTGCTGGAAGAAGCTAGGCAAGTGCCTACTTTGTGGTGCGGGAGATCACCAGTTGAGGGACTGCCCAGGGGCTTTTGGGCGAGGACAACAGGAAGGTGGAGCCAAGGCTCCAGCAGGCCAGCAGAGGGGACCAGCCCTGCAGACCCAGCAGCAGAGATTCCAGCAGCACCAGCAGCAGCCACGAGGTGGACAGCAAAGGCGAGCTTTCGCCATGGTAGCTGAGGACGCCGAGGCCATCGGAGAGCTGATAGCAGGTTCGGTTCTCCTAGATTCCCTTCCAGCATTTGCACTCTTTGATTCCGGGGCTTCCCACAGCTTTGTGTCAGTATCGTATGCTATTAGACACAGTTTGGTTTCTGAACCATTGTCTAGGACCTGCAAGATCACGATCGGGGGTGGGGTCATCCTCGTAAGTGATTTTTACAGAGAGGGAGTGTCATATTGGAAGGCTGAGAGTTAGGGGTGAGTCTACTAGTCATGCCATTACCGAACTACGATATTGTATTAGGTATGGACTGGCTGAGTAGACACCACGCCCGCATTGATTGCCGTAGGGGTAGAGTTTTGTTCGGGGCACCAGGAGAGCCAGAGTTTGAGTACACCGGGCGGCAGGCAGAGCAGGATGGCGGAGTCTTTTGTAGCATTTCAGTTGAGGAGCAGATGGCTCCACATCCCTTGATCGTAGAGTTTATGGATGTGTTTCCAGAGGAGTTGCCAGGGCTTCTACCGGACAGAGATGTAGAGTTCTCGACAGACTTGGTTCACGACGCGAAACCGATCTCCCAGTATGTCTATCGAGTAAACAACAGCGAGTTGGTGGAGCTGAAGAAGCAGGTGGATGAGCTGCAGGACAAAGGGCTTCATCCGATCTAGTTCTTCACCTTGGGGTGCACCGGTACTCTTCGTACCCAAGAAGGATGGGTCAGTACGGATGTGTATCAACTCAGGACACTTAATAACCTGACAATCAAGAATAGATACCCACTACCGCAGATCGATGATCTGTTTGATCAGTTGAGCGGAGCTCGGGTGTTCTCCAAGATTGATTTGAGGTCAGGTTATCACCAGGTGAAGGTGAAGAGGGAGGATATTCCCAAGACCGCTTTCAGGACGCGGTACGGGCAGTTTGAGTTTTTGTTTATGTCGTTTAGGCTAACCAATGCACCAGCAGTGTTTACGAATCTAATGAACAAAGTGTTCCACCAGTACTTGGACAAGTTCATGGTGGTATTCATTGATGATATCTTGATATATTCCAAGACTGAGGAGGAGCACGAGGAGCATCTGCGGATAGTGCTAGATACTCTCAGGAGGGAGCAGCTTTATGGGAAACTCTCTAAGTGTGAGTTTTTCTTGGACCGGGTGGACTTCTTAGGGCATGTGGTGACTGGAGATGGTATCTCAGTTGACCCCAAGAAGATTGTAGCAGTTGAGGCTTGGACAGCGCCGACTTCAGTGGCAGAGATCAGGAGTTTCTTGGGGCTGGCAGGATACTATAGGAGATTTGTGCAGGATTTCTTCCGGGTTGCAGAGCCGTTGACACGGTTGACCCGGAAGGATGCTGAGTTTGTTTGGTCAGAGGAGTGTCAGGCAGCTTTTGATGAGTTGAAGAAGCGGCTTACGACAGCTCCGATTCTGACATTGCCATCAAGATCAGGTGGATTTACTATTTATAGTGATGCTTCAGGGAAGGGGCTGGGTTGTGTCTTGCAGCAGCATGGGAAGGTGATTGTCTATGCTTCCAGGCAATTACGTCTCCCATGAGAAGAACTACCCTACCCATGACCTGGAGCTGGCGGCGGTGATTTTTGCTTTAAAGTTGTGGAAGCACTATCTGTATGACGAGAGGGTGGAGATTTTCACAGATCACAAGAGCTTGAAGTATGTGTTTACACATAAGGAGCTCAACATGAGGCAGCGCATGTGGCTTGAGTTGATGAAGGACTTTGACATCGCACTTCAGTATCACCCGGGGAAGGCCAACGTGGTTGCCGATGCCTTGAGTAGGTATCCGACAGCCATATATTTGACTATGGATCGGCACCTGCTTGCAGACTTGGAGAGCCTTGGGATAGAGGTGATTGTGCCCAGAGTGCAGATACAGTTATGGGGCCTTCAGATACAGTCGAACTTGATCGACAGGATCAAGGCGACACGGTTCGATGATGTGGCTCTGCGGTGTATCCGAGAGCAGATCAGTGCAGGAGTGGAGGATGTTGAGTTCTCACTTGCAGAGGATGGTGCCCTGAGGCACGGTTCCCGGTTATGTGTGCCCAGCGGGGAGCTCAGACAGCAGATTATGCAGGAGGCTCACAGATCGCAGTACTCTATACATCCTGGTGCCAACAAGAAGTACAGGGATCCGCGAGAGCATGTCTGGTGATACGGGATGAAGAGGGAGGTGTCCCACTTCGTAGCTAGATGCTTGGTCTGTCAGCAGGTCAAGGCAGAGGCTTGGAGGACTATTGCAGCCGTTGCCCATTCCATAGTGGAAGTGGGAACATATTACCATAGATTTTGTATCGGGGTTACCGCGTACGCCAGGAGGAAAAGACGCGATTTGGGTCATCGTTGACAGGTTGACCAAATCGGCCCACTTCTTGCCATTCAAGGTGGGTACGTCTACAGAGAGACTGGCAGAGTTGTATATGAGACAGATAGTCAGGATTCACGGAGTTCTCGTCAGCATAGTCTCAGATCGGGATAGTTGCTTTACTTTCCATTTTTGGAAGAGTCTACAGACTAGCTTGGGCACTCAGTTCAAGTTTAGTACTGCATACCACCCCAGACGGACGGACAGTCAGAGAGGACTATTCAGACCCTTGAGGATATGCTGCGGACGTGCGTCCTGGATTTTGGAGGTTCCTGGGAGGATCACCTACATTTGGTGGAGTTTGCTTACAACAACAGTTATTAGGCCAGCATTCAGATATCACCGTTTGAGGCTCTGTACGGGCGTAGGTGTCGCACACCTTTATCTTGGGATGATGTTGGAGAGCGAGCTTTACTGGGACCAGAGATGGTTGTTGACGCAGTCGAGAAGGTGAAGCTCATCAAGGACAGACTTCGCGTGGCGCAGGACAGACATCAGCACTGGGCCGATAGCCACCGGAGGCCACTGGAGTTTGAGGTACAGATTTAGAGATAGGATTAGAAGTAGGTTGTATTTTGTTTTATTTTGTTTGATTGATCGTGTTTGATTTTTTTGTAACTTGAGACCTTGCTTGTGATTAGGTTGGAGACATAGTTTTTCTACGGATATCTCCGACTCGTCGTACGATACGTTTTGGTGGAGGTGGGAAGCTTAGCCCGCGCTTTATCAGCCCTTTCGTTATCAGCGGAAGAGTCGGTGACGTGGCATACAGGCTAGACTTACCACCTGTACTAGTGGAGTTCACAACATATTTCACGTATCACAGTTGAGACGATACGTGGCTGACCCTAGCCATGTGCTCGATCACTCGGAGATAGAGGTTGGACCTACTCTCAGTTATCCAGAGCAGCCTGTGGAGGTTTTGGATCGCCGGGAGAAGGTATTGAGGAACCAGGTGATACCTTTGGTACACGTCGCATGGAGGCATCATTCTCTAGGAGAGTCTACCTGGGAGCGGGAGGATGAGATGCGCGAGCGGTACCCCTATCTTTTTGGACCTTGAGGTATACTTTTCTATCCTTTTAGCTGTTAGTTTCGCCTTTAAATTTCGAGGACAAAATTATTTTAAGGGGGGTAGATTTGTCACTACCACTTTTCTAGCTTGAGGGTATTTTGGTCATTTTCAAAATTTTGGAATTAATTTGGAATTATTATTATTATTTATAGTTAATTTGATTTTTAAGTGATTTTAGTATAATTGATTTTGGTGTTTTAGTGACCTTGACTTATGTTGACGTTGGAGACTAACCTAGTGGCTAACCTAGGTCATGACTAAGTGGTTAGGATATGAAAACCTAGGTTGACTTAAGTTAGTGTTAATTAAACCATTAGAAATTAATTTGGTGAAATTATGAGCTAGATTGATTAAGGAATGGCTTGTGAAACCACAAGTCATTTTATGACTTAAAGGCTTAATGGCCCATAGGCCCATACCCTTGAACCAAACCCTAACCCTAGAAATTTCTGGCTGGCCACTAGTGTCCCCCTCCCCCTATTTATATCCTCTTGAAATTAGGGCTTGCCTCTTTAGGAAATCATTGCCATTTGGAAAAGGTGAGTCTCCATCTTTGTAAATTCTTAGAAATTCCATTTTTACTCCAAATTCCTCTAAACAAATTGCAATAGGACCTAATATTAGTATTCTTGCTGTTGTTGATGATATTTTCAGGAAGAACACAATTTAGGGAGTTTGGTGGCTTGTGGAACTCTTTCCGTTTGGGGATTTTAACCCATTGTTCACCTATAGGTATATCCTTTCTATTGCTTATAAATTCTATTAAAATTCATTTCTAGAATGTCCTAACCCTAACCTAACAGTAGGATAGGCTAACCCAAGAATTTGGACCTATTTCGTGTCCGTATCGGACACGTATCCACGTGTACAGGTAAGTGTTCGACGAAATACCTCAAAGGGCATTTCGTTCGATTTTGTGAATTGTGTTTGAATAGAAAAATCTATTTTCACCTCACTTATGCTTTCTTGGACACTGAACACGTTTTTCTGTCGGGTTGAGTCGACACGAGTGCGTGGACACGCGGTCGTGTACGCGTGCATACTGGCAGGATTCTCTCTCTCTTGCTACTCGTATGCATTTTCTCTGTGCACACAGGGTTTCAACCCTCGAAACTTGACACGTGTGCCGTGTCCATGACTGACACGAGATCCCTAGAGTTTCAGGAACCTCGTGTCGTGTCGGACAGGGATTCGTGCCTGCACATATGGTACACTGTGCGGTCCAGTGTGCTGCTTAGTGTTCTTGTGTTTAATTGCTTATTAATGCTTTCAAATATGTTTTTAATTCTTAAATAGTTCCTAAATATAATGTTATATGTGATAGATTCAATTTCCATTTTAGTTTAGGTTTTGTTTAGAAATGGGATTCGAATTTGGGGAATTACTGTTTTCTGATACACAGTCCTGTTATATTGATTTTTCATTGTTTTCTTAACTCTAAATTCCTGTTGTTTGATTAATTATCACTGCTAAATATCTCCACATATCAATGCTCATGCCTAGTATCATTTTCATTCAATATAGGCTTTGGAAATTGTTATGGGATTGGTATTGGTCTGTTACTTTCAAACTGTATATTAACTGATGTTGTGTATTCTGAACTGAGTTGGGTAGGTATTGATTGATTTTAAACTGATTTCCTTTTTGTTTACTGATTTATTGAGTTGGTGTTCTTTACAAACCTGAGAATGAATTGAACTAGAGATTCCAGATTTTCCCTTTGTTAACCTTGTACTTTAACTGTTGTATGGGATTGGTCAATGTGGTTAATTAATGTGTTAATTCTGATTTGGTAGGCTATCTGAAACCTGAGATTCAATATGTATAAAACTGAGTTTGAGTTCTTCTAAAACCTGGGATTTTATCTCTGAGAATGGGAGTTTATATTATGAACCATAGCCATGGGTTGATATGAGAAACCTGAGATTGGGTTTATGTTCCCATTTTTTAGAGAACCTGAGATGTTGTGAACTGTTGTGTAGAAATATGGAATTTCGAGTTAAGGGACTGGTGTTGTATTAACTGAGCTTAGTGTTTAAATCATCTTGAATTGGTTCCCTTTCATTTCGAAAATCTGAGTTTTCTTTAAAATTGTTTCAATGTTGTCCTTCTATTTATCTGAGAATGGGACTGAATGATGAGTGGTGTTTTCATTAACTGTTATATTCCTGAGGAAATATCTTGACTGAGATTTGAGAAATATGAGATTTCTCCTTAATTCAATAACCTAACTAGTTTCCCTTTCCTTCTCATCTACGTATGTTGTTCAATATCAAACCTGAGATTCCTCCTTATATAAAAACTGAGATTGTATTGAAACTGAGATTCATTGGTTTAACTGGAACTGGTTTGGAATTGCTCATTGTTTCTTAATTTCTGATTACACACAGTTTCTAGTCATACACACACATGCCTAAGTCTAACACACACACACCTAATACTCATGTCCTTTCTCCCCTCACTCCCTTCCTATGTATACATAGATATATGCATTGTTATATATATACTTGTAACCTATATAATATATCATAGTATTGTACCTATATATATTAGTTATATATATATGATGTGTGAAAATGTATATATATATATATATATATATATATTTTTAATATATATATCTATATAGATATATATATATATTTATATATATATATATATATATATATATATATATATATATATTTTTATATATATATAATATAATATATATATATATATATATATATAGATATATATATATATATATTAAATAATATAGATACTATGTTACATATGTTATAGTATGGGATACCATATGTCTATTGTAAGTATATATAAAAAATAATAATAAATAATATAATATATATATATATATTATATAGATATATATATCTATATAGAGTATATATTATATATATATATATATATATCACATAAAAAAAATATATATATATATCACATAGTATCATATATATATATATATATTAGATTAATATATATATATATATATATATATATATATATATATATATATATATATTATATATATATATATATAATATATATATATAATATGGGATATTATGTGATATGACATGTATTATATAATGGGTGAGATTGTATAGTGACTATAGGATAGATGTATTCTTAATAGACTATTAGACATAGTCATATCATGTGGTTATGTGATATGGTATGGTTAGGCATGGTATGCCTAGTTGGAGTCTAGATGGACTGTTTAGGCTTGTTAGAACCTAGAATGACTTGCTAAACCTAGATTAGACTAGTTTGACTTAGGTTTGACTTGGTTGACCTAGTTTGACTTCTAGGGTGACCAGAGTTACCAAGAGTTGACTTTGGTCTAGATTGACCTAGATTCATGTAGAATGCATTGTAGTGCATTACATTACTATTCTAGACTTGTTGTGACTTGTACTATTCTAAATAGGACCAGACACCATCCTCGGACAGTACTTTCATCTCGGACATTCAGTTAGCAGGCGAGTACATTCTCTGATCTTTTCATACTGTCTGGACTATATTCTTGCTCTAGATTACTTTACATGATGTTGACACGTATCTTCACGGATTAGTACTATATGGATCCTTTCCTGAGATGTTATCCCTCTACGGGGTGCATCGGTATTTCATGTTCATGTACTTTATCATGTACATCAGGTACTCCTTGTACTCGTACTAGTTCATGTCTTTACATGTTCTCATGTGCTTTCATGTACTTATCATGTGCCTCATGTACTACTCATTACATGAGTTCACGTATCTTAGTGCTTATGACATAACTTGAACAGATCCTTGTGTTGATTGATTGGGGCGGGGTGAGTAGAATTGGTTATGTGAACACCTATCCCCAGTAGCTGTATTCATGTCCTCCTTATTTGTATTCATGTGCCCCCAAGCCGTTTATATAACCATATTGTACTCTAAATCACGTAGTCACTTACAGTCTCTACTATCATGTATTTACTTTCAGTTATAAAATATCTCCTGTTTACTTGTACTTCCATTTAGCACTTCCTATTTTACTCTATTGCATGATTTATTTCCTAACCTGCTATAAACTGTTGAGAGATATGTGCTCGTTCCCGTCCTGACTGGACCTGTTGAAATATACAGAGGATGAGGCTGAGGCCTTCTGCCCTACTTACTACGGTGCCACACTATATGAGTGCCTGGACTTGGACCAGCAGCAGGATCCATTAGCAGTAGACGACACTCCATTAGCTTAGGATTATCTTACTATTCTGGATCACTGTATTAGATTTTGAGATTTCTGAGATATGTTTTTTTTAGACACTTAGAATTCTGGATTGTATCTCTGTGATTTCCTGTTCTGGATATTTTATCTTTCATTATCATTCCATCTTACTGTTCTACCTTAGCTGTGGTTGAGTTATATTTCTGTTATGTCACCCCCATTCGGAGTATAACCGTTATTACCTTCAACTGTAGATGTTGTGACTAGGACACGGTTCTACCGCCGACACTGCGGCGTAGCTGGACGTACCCGTCTCGTGCCCTTACTCTAGGGTGCGGGTCGTGACAGATTCAGAAGAAGTCTAATTCATCGAATCCGATATTTCTCACTCTCGTGTGTTAAAGGAGACTATATGATGAATCTGAGCAAATATTTTCAGCTTACATGGTTTAAATTGATGGTGAATCCGAGCCATTTGAAAGATCCTTGGGCCATGTTGGTTCATTCATTCTTTCATCAATATTGACATATACCTCAATAACATCTGTCCTCTTAATCTCCAGCTACCAAGGTTTGGTTAAGCTGATTACTTGTCTCTTCGGAGAGAAATTTGATCTTCTATCTTACCATTGATTAAAAAATTGGATTTATTATTTATCATGTTCACAAGACCTCTGGATAAATGTTAAATCTACTTGCTTTTCCTATCTATCATGTTCCTTCGACCTCTGCATAGATATTAATCTACTTTTCTTTGAGTCCTTACATACTGTCATGTCCATATTACCTCTGATAGTATTGCATACTCTAAAAACATAAAATAAGATTTGATTATCTTCATGTCCATATTACCCTCTGGTTAGATACAACATGAGTTTAAAAGACTTGTCATGTTCATATAACCGATAAGTATTTTTGCCTCATACCTATTATTTATTCTAAATAAATGATAGATCATAAAATAAATATTTCCTTCATTTCTTGTGAAAACATTACAAAATGAATAAGATAAAAGATGACAAAGGAGCTCTTCTAAGGTGGAGCAAAAACATCTTGAAGCAACTTCTGTAGTTCTTCTAGTCGCTTGTCACGAGAACTCATAACTTTTTTTAGTAGCTTCAGCACGTCAAGCTTCAGGAGTACAAATACGAGAAGTCCAGCGAAGCTGATTATCGATTGTCCTTGGCTTCATCAAGGTTCTGATAGTTGATTCAGCCCCGAAGGCTTGTTCTTCTAAAATGGAGCTCTGAGTGAGTGCATTTCGAGTGTCGATCATCTTTTTCCTTTCAGCCTTCAAGCGAGCTAACTTAGCCTCGACTTCGCGGATTTTATCATTTTTATTCTGAATATCTATGTTCAAAGCATCGTAAGCTACTCTGTGACAATGCAGTACGGGCTTTATTCCAGCCAAAAACGTTTTTCTTTGGCAACCTTCAGACTATGTTCATGAAGAGCTTCATTATATGTGGTCTCCCGAGCAAGACAATCAGCCGTTAAGGCGTCATATTCCTCCTGGATGAGACTTTCAACAGTCTCACTTGATAGCTTGAGGTATTCGTTGATCGGCTATTCAGGCCCTCTACAATCGTCTCCAATGCTGCAGCTCTCCCAGCATCATTGAACATAACAACATTCCTAATCAGAGCCATCGCTGCCTTCAAAATCTCGTAACTGAGGCCCTTATTTAGGACCATTTTTAGGGTTGCTAGAGTTTTGTAAAAGGTCTCAGTATGAATCTCAACTAGGAGATCATCTCTACGCTGGAGCTTGATGTGGCAGCAATATCTAATAGATCTCTTCTTTGGAGACCAAAAACAGATGTTATTGGTGTGACAGCAGGATGAGATGAAGTCATTGTTGTTACTGCTGTTATGGCTCAATTGATCCTAGGAGCTTCAGGGATTATATCTCCAACACCAACAGATACCATTGGTGTAACAACAGGCT
>JANAVB010013999.1:12628510-12686244 GCA_029216955.1 Iris pallida | reverse complement strand
CCCTAAAATTTGATATTCTAGCCCAGTTATCTAATACTCCGACTAGATTATCTATCTTCGAGTTGCTTGCCTTTCTAAAGAAAGTCGCTAAACTGTGAGTGAAGCTTTGCTGAAAGCTGATTCCTGCTTAGCTCAACTCAGACTCCTAACAATATACAGTATCATGCCCAATGTCATAGTGTGATGGAAGTAATTCCCAACATCACCTTTACACAAAAAGATAGTTGTTGAAGCATAACAAGCATGATAGGCCTTTGGTTACACTGGGTATATTGAATCCATTGAAGTTGACATAATTTACATTGATTCTGGGTCTTCCATTAGCATAATTCTTCAAAGTATGCTAAGACATTGAGGATTCCTACTAGTGATCTGACTTACATAGTACCACAATAGTTGATTTCAACTCTGAAAAGAGCAAACACTGGGGAGATTCGTCTGAAGATTCATATTGGTGATCCTTCGAACTATGGCAACATTTTATGTTATTAACTCAGACGTATCCTACAATATTCTTTTTGGAAGACCATGGTTACATGAGCATAACATCGTGCCTTGACTCTCCACCAAACTTCAAGTATGTGGATCCCAAGGGGCTGTAAAGACTGAGTTTGCTGATATCAACCCTTTCAAGGGTGTTGAAGCCTATTTTTTGACTCAAGGCTTATAAACAATAGCATGTGAAAGAGATATCAGATATGGCGAAGATCAATCATCTGCTGAAGATCAGTCTATTAACGAGATCTGCCAGAAGAGAAAACCTTTGAATATCAAAGTCACAGGGCGAATCCAACCCCAACCTGTCACACAATCAACCTTTGATGATCAAGGTTAAAGGAAGAACTCAAGCTTCATCTGAGGAATCAGTAAATGTTCCTGTTAAAAGCCAAGTTCAATCTCTTGTGATCAAAGTCAAAGGGCGTACATTTCATACAAATGATCCAGAACCCCTTTGATTGTCAATCTTGGCAAATCTACGCAGAAGACGGATGATAGTCCACTAGTAATTAATCGAAATGTAGCAGTCAAATTGTAAATGATGTAAATATTGATCATTCTGTACTTTTTGATATCAATAAAGATTTCCTTTTCGAGTATATGGCTGTCAAGTTTATTGAAAGAATGACTTTATCTTCTGATAATCAAAGTCATCATATAAAGACGACATAGACACAGAGGAAACCTTATACATTGACAATAAGGAAAATTCTTTTCCTTCTCATGTCGATGTTGGACCTTATGCTCAAACCTTCAACATCTTCTCCCTATCTTCTCCTGTAGCCGTTCATCGCAAGCTTGTGTAACTTATAGACGTCATAAAGAATCTTATTTTGTTGGTTCCGTTGATAAGAAAAACAAGCGCCAAATTGTGTTTGGCTTGGCTAGAAATATCCTGTTGCTCAGACGGATGATTGAGAGATAAAGAGAAAGGAAGAATCCGAATTGACAGATATAGCAACAATCTCTCAAGATATCCAGAACATGGGATATGATTTGAAAAATATGCAAGGTCTCAATCAAGGCAAAGGTAGACGATACCATTACGTGTTGATCTATTTTACCATAAATCGCATGGATGGGATATGATCGTTACATGTTTAATGACAAAATACAAGAAGAGTTCTTCTTAGCTCTTCACAATCATCAGATTATGTCACTACCACTTTCTATCATGAGGGTATTTTGGTCATTTTCAAAATTTTGGAATTAATTTGGAATTATTATTATTATTTATAATTAATGTGATTTTAAGTGATTTAGTATATAATGATTTGGTGTTTTAGTGACCTTGACTTATGTTGACTTTGGAGACTAACCTAGTGGCTAACCTAGGTCATGACTAAGGGTTAGGATATGAAAACCTAGGTTGACTTAGTTAATGTTAATAACATAGAAATAGAAATTAATTTGGTAATTAGGAGCTAGATTGATTAAGGAATGGCTTGTAAAATCACAAGTCATTTTATGACTAAAGGCTTAAGGCCCATAGGCCCACACCCTTGAACCAAACCCTAACCCTAAAATTTCTTGTCGGCCACTAGTGTCCCCCTCCTCTTTATATCCCTTGAAATTAGGGCTTGCCTCTTAGAAAATCATTGCCATTGGAAAAGGTGAGTCTCCATCTTTGGAAATTCTTAGAAATTCTATTTTTTACTCCAAATTCCTCCAAACAAATTGCAATAGGACCTAATATAGTATTTTTGCTGTTGTTGATGAGTATTTTCAGAAGAACACAATTTGAGGGAGTTTGGTGGCTTGTGGAACTCTTCCCATTTGGAGATTTTAACCCATTGTTCACCTATAGGTATAATCCTTTCTATTGTTATAAATTTTGATAAAATTCATTTCTAGGATGTCCTAACCCTAACCTAACAGTAGGATGGCTAACCCTAGAATTGGACCATTTTATGTCCGTATCGGACACGTATCCACGTGTATAGGTAAGTGTTCGACGAAATGCCTCAAAGGGCATTCGTTCGATTGTAGATTTTGTTTGAATAGAAAAATCTATTTCACCTCGCTTATGCTTTTTTGGACACTGAGCTTGTTTTTGTGTCGGGTTGAGTCGACACGAGCGCGTGGACACGCCGGTCGCGCGTACGTGCACACTGGCAGGATTCTCCTGCTAACTCGTACGCATTTTCTCTGTGCACAAGGGTTTCAACCCTCAAAACTGACACGTGTGTCGTGCAATGACTGACACAAGATCCCTAGAGTTTCAGAACTCTCGTGTCGTGTCAAACACGGATTCGTGCCTGCACATGTGGTACACTGTGCGGTCCAGGTGTGCTTACTGTTTTATGTTTAATTATTTATTAATGCTTTCAAATAATGTTTTTAATTGTTAAATAGTTCCTAAATATAATGTATATTATGTGATAGATTCAATTCCATTTTAGTTTAGGTTTTGTTTAGAAATGGGATTCGAATTTGGGAATTACTGTTTTCTGATACACAGTCCTGTTACATTGATTTTTCATTGTTTTCCAACTCTAAATTCCTGTTGTTTGATAATTATCACTGCTAAATATCTCCACATATCAATGCTCATGCCTAGTTTATTTCATTCAATATAGCTTTGGAAATTGTATGGGATATTGGTATGGTCTGTTATTTCAACTGTATATTAACTGATGTTGTGTATTCTGAACGAGTTGGGTAGGTATCAATTGATTTTTAAATGATTTCCTTTTTGTTCACTGATTTACTGAGTTGGTGTTCTTTTACAAACCTGAGAATGAATGATGAACTAGAGATTCCGATTTTCCCTTGTTAACCTTGTACTTTAACTTGTATGGGATTGGTCAATGTGGTTATTAATTGTGTTAATTCTAATTTGGTCGGCTATCTGAAAACTGAGATTCAATATGTATAAAACTGAGTTGAGTTTTTCTAAAACCTGGGATTTATCTCTGAGAATGGGAGTTTATATTATGAACCATAGCCATGGGTTGATATGAGAAAACCTGAGATTGGGTTTATGTTCCCAGTTTTTAGAGAACCTGAGAAGTTGTGAACTGTTGTGTAGAAATCTGGAATTTCAAGGTAAGGGACTGGTTGTGTATTAACTGAGCTTAGTGTTTAAATCATCTTGAATTGGTTCCCTTTCATTTCAAAAATCTGAGTTTTCTTCTCTAATTGTTTCAATGTTGTCCTTCTATTTATCTAAGAAGGGAACTGAATGATGAGTGGTGTTTTCATTACTGTATATTCCTGAGGAATCTCTTGATGAGATTTGAGAAATATGAGATTTCTCCTTAATTCAATAACCTAACTAGTTTCCCTTCTTCTCATCTATGTATGTTGTTCAATATCAAACCTGAGATTCCTCCTTATATATAAAACTGAGATTATATTGAACTGAGATTCATTGGTTTAACTGGAACTGGTTTGGAATTGCTCACTGTTTCTTAATTGATTACACACATGTTCTAGTCCATACACACACACCATGCCTAAGTCTATGACACACCCCCCCCTAATACTCATGTGCTTTCTCCCTCACTCCCTTCCTATGAGGTACATAGATATTGCATTGGTTATATGTACTTGTAACCTATATAATATATCATAGTATTGACCTATATATATTAGTTATATATATATGATGTGTGAAAATATTATATAATATTATATATATATATAATTTTATATATAATATATATATATATAGTTTTATATATATAGATATATTATATAATATATCTATATATTAGATATATATATTATATATATATATATATATATTATATATATATATATAAATATATATATGATACTATGTGATACGATATGTTATAGAGTATGGGATACCATATGTCATATTGTAATGATATATATATATATATCTAGTATATATATATATATATATATATATATATATCTATATATATATAAATTTTATATATATAGATATATATATATATATATATATATATATATATATAGAATATATATATATAATATATATATATATATATATATATATATATATGTATGGGATATTATGTGATATGACATGTTAGATATATGGGTGAGATTGTATAGTGACTATAGGATAGATGTATTCCTAATAGACTATTAGACATAGTCTATCATGTGGTTATGTGATATGGTATGGTTAGGCATGGTATGCCTAGTTGAGTCTAGATAGACTGTTTAGGCTTGTTAGAACCTAGAATGACTTGCTAAACCTAGATTAGACTTTGACTTAGGTTTGACTTGGTTGACCTAGTTTGACTTCTAGGGTTGACCAGAGTTGACCAAGAGTTGACTTTGGTCTAGATTGACCTAGATTCATGTCGAATGCATTGTAGTGTATTACATTACTATTCTGGACTTGTTGTGACTTGTACCGTTCTAAATAGGAGCCAGACACCAGTCCTCGGACAGTTCTTTCATCTCGGACATTCAGTTAGCAGGCGAGTACATTCTTGATCTTTTCATACCGTCTGGACTATATTCTTGCTTGATTACTTTACATGATGCTGACACGTTTCTTCACGGATTAGTACTATATGGATCCTTTCCTGAGATGTTATCCCTCTACGGGTGCATCGGGTATTTCATGTTCATGTACTTTATCATGTGCATCAGGTACTCCTTGTACTCGTACTAGTTCATGCCTTTACATGTTCTCATGTGCTTTCATGTGCTTATCATGTGCCTTATGTACTACTCATTACATGAGTTCACGTATCTTAGTGCTTATGACATAACTTGAACGGATCCTTGTGTATTGATTGGGCGGGTGTGAGTAGAATTGGTTATGTGAACACTATCCCCAGTAGCTGTATTCATGTGCCTCCTTATTTGTATTCATGTGCCCCAAGCCGTTATATAACCATATTGTACTATAAATCACGTAGTCACTTACAGTCTCTACTATCATGTATTTACTTTCAGTTACAAAATATCTCCTATTTACTTGTACTTCCATTCAGCACTTCCTGTATTTTACTCTATTGCATGATTTATTTTTCTAACCTGCTATGAACTGTTGAGAGATATGTGCTCGTTCCCGTCCTGACTGGACCTGTTGAATATTACAGAGGATGAGGCTGAGGCATTCTGCCCTACTTACTACGGTGCCACACTATATGAGTGTCTGGACTTGGACCAGTAGCAGGATCCATTAGCAGTAGACGACACCATTAGCTTAGGATTGTCTTACTATTCTGGATCACTGTATAGATTTTGAGATTTTCTGAGATATGTATTATTTTAGACACTTAGAATTCTGGATTGTATCTCTGTGATTCTCTGTTCTGGATATTTTATCTTTCATTATCATTCCATCTTACCTACTCTACCTAGCTGTGGTTGAGTTATATTTCTGTTATGTCACCCCCATTCGGGGAGTATAACTGTTATTACCTTCAACTGTTAGATGTTGTGATCTAGGACAGTGTTCTATCGCCGACACTACGGCTTAGGCTGGACGTACCCACGTCTCGTGCCCTTACTCTAGGGTGCAGGTCGTGACACGTTTTTAGTGGTGGCCCATGCAGGTCTAGGTTGGAAATGTAGTGGTATTCGAACTAGAATATCGCTGCAGCCTGCAGTAGGAATTAGCACATTTTTTAAAGGTACTCAATCATACTAGGAAAACTCCTTATCAGATTTCGTATATCTATTTGCTATTTATTGTCTTTCTTAGAAATTTTAAACTGTCCTCCTTGATTTCTATTCATTCTCAGTAATTGTTTCCTCTTTGATCTGTGTCTCCAGGATGGTTGAGACGTGATCGCATCGCCCCATGACGGGAGAGGCTGGAGAGGGGTCTGCCACCTCTCATGTCCAGCAACCAGCTCCCAGTGCCACAGGGCCAGTACAGCCTCAGGAGTCGGTGTTTCTGCCACTTTTAAAGGAGCACCTCCAGCAGTCAGGAGGCCAGATGTGATTCCTGAGATCCTTCCACCGCAGCAGCCTCCGCCTGCAGGGATGGTAGATGCTGTACACCTCTTCTTTGTGGAGAGGATCCTTGAGTCCCACCAGCAGTAGCAGACTGCAGATTTCAGGCAGGGGATCGATGAGGCACACCAGCTGGTACGTACTACAGTGGAGATGATCACAGCTCAGGAGACCCAGCAGCAGCCTGTCGGAGGGAGAAGGACATTCAGGACTTCCAGAAGATGCATCCTCTGGAGTTCTTCGGCACAGAGGGTATCCATGTTGCAGATGACTGGATAGAGCATATTGAGGAGATCTTTCGACTGGCGGAGATACCAGATCGACTCCAGATCGAGGCGGCGGGCAGTCAGATGTAGGACTTAGCCCGTGCGTGGTATCAGACAGATCCCAGGGTGGAAGTTGAGGGCCAGACTCGGGCCCAGTTCAAGGAGCTGTTTAAGGAGCAGTTCTTTGCTGATGTTGCCTTAGGAGGCATCGAGGTACAGTTCGAGGCTCTGGTTCAGGGGAACCAGACAGTAGCTGAGTATGCCGGAGAGTTCTGCAGATTGGCCCGGTTCTTAATGATTTATCTGAGAAGACGAAGGCGAGGATGTTTCGCCAGGGTTTGATTAGAGAGGTTCGATCGCTGACTAAGAGTGACCGAAATGCCACTTATGCTGAGTTTTTTGGGGCTATGGCGGCGGAAGACGACCTAGGGATGAAGCAGAAGAGGGTCGTGACTTCCAGCGTGGCAGTAGCAGTCAGGGACAGGCCAAGAGGCCTTACTTCTAGCAGTAGCAGCAGCAGAGGCCAGCTCAACAGCAGTATCAGCAGCAGGGTCGTGCACCCTTTCAGCAGCACCAACAGCAGAGAGGGCAGCATGCACCTCATCAGGTAGTCATTTATGCCTTATGCAAGAAGCCAGGGCACATGATCCATGAGTGCTGGAAGAAGCTAGGCAAGTGCCTACTTTGTGGTGCGGGAGATCACCAGTTGAGGGACTGCCCAGGGGCTTTTGGGCGAGGACAACAGGAAGGTGGAGCCAAGGCTCAGCAGGCCAGCAGAGGGGACCAGCCCTGCAGACCCAGCAGCAGAGATTCCAGCAGCACCAGCAGCAGCCACGAGGTGGACAGCAAAGGCGAGCTTTCGCCATGGTAGCTGAGGACGCCGAGGCCATCGGAGAGCTGATAGCAGGTTCGGTCTCCTAGATTCCCTTCCAGCATTTGCACTCTTTGATTCCGGGGCTTCCCACAGCTTTGTGTCAGTATCGTATGCTATTAGACACAGTTTGGTTTCTGAACCATTGTCTAGGACCTGCAAGATCACGATGGGGTGGGGTCATCCTCGTAAGTGATTTTTACAGAGGGAGTGTCATATTGGAAGGCTGAGAGTTAGGGGTGAGTCTACTAGTCATGCCATTACCGAACTACGATATTGTATTAGGTATGGACTGGCTGAGTAGACACCACGCCCGCATTGATTGCCGTAGGGGTAGAGTTTTGTTCGGGGCACCAGGAGAGCCAGAGTTTGAGTACACCGGGCGGCAGGCAGAGCAGGATGGCGGAGTCTTTTGTAGCATTTCAGTTGAGGAGCAGATGGCTCCACATCCCTTGATCGTAGAGTTTAGGATGTGTTTCCAGAGGAGTTGCCAGGGCTTCTACCGGACAGAGATGTAGAGTTCTCGACAGACTTGGTTCACGACGCGAAACCGATCTCCCAGTATGTCTATCGAGTAAACAACAGCGAGTTGGTGGAGCTGAAGAAGCAGGTGGATGAGCTGCAGGAAAGGGCTTCATCCGATCTAGTTCTTCACCTTGGGGTGCACCGGTACTCTTCGTACCCAAGAAGGATGGGTCAGTACGGATGTGTATCAACTCAGGACATTATAACCTGACAATCAAGAATAGATACCCATACCGCAGATCGATGATCTGTTTGATCAGTTGAGCGGAGCTCGGGTGTTCTCCAAGATTGATTTGAGGTCAGGTTATCACCAGGTGAAGGTGAAGAGGGAGGATATTCCCAAGACCGCTTTCAGGACGCGGTACGGGCAGTTTGAGTTTTTGTTTATGTCGTTTAGGCTAACCAATGCACCAGCAGTGTTTACGAATCTAATGAACAAAGTGTTCCACCAGTACTTGGACAAGTTCATGGTGGTATTCATTGATGATATCTTGATATATTCCAAGACTGAGGAGGAGCACGAGGAGCATCTGCGGATAGTGCTAGATACTCTCAGGAGGGAGCAGCTTTATGGGAAACTCTCTAAGTGTGAGTTTTTCTTGGACCGGGTGGACTTCTTAGGGCATGTGGTGACTGGAGATGGTATCTCAGTTGACCCCAAGAAGATTGTAGCAGTTGAGGCTTGGACAGCGCCGACTTCAGTGGCAGAGATCAGGAGTTTCTTGGGGCTGGCAGGATACTATAGGAGATTTGTGCAGGATTTCTTCCGGGTTGCAGAGCCGTTGACACGGTTGACCCGGAAGGATGCTGAGTTTGTTTGGTCAGAGGAGTGTCAGGCAGCTTTTGATGAGTTGAAGAAGCGGCTTACGACAGCTCCGATTCTGACATTGCCATCAAGATCAGGTGGATTTACTATTTATAGTGATGCTTCAGGGAAGGGGCTGGGTTGTGTCTTGCAGCAGCATGGGAAGGTGATTGTCTATGCTTCCAGGCAATTACGTCTCCCATGAGAAGAACTACCCTACCCATGACCTGGAGCTGGCGGCGGTGATTTTTGCTTTAAAGTTGTGGAAGCACTATCTGTATGACGAGAGGGTGGAGATTTTCACAGATCACAAGAGCTTGAAGTATGTGTTTACACATAAGGAGCTAAATGAGGGCATGTGGCTGGCTTGATGAAGGACTTTGACATCGCACTTCAGTATCACCCGGGGAAGGCCAACGTGGTTGCCGATGCCTTGAGTAGGTATCCGACAGCCATATATTTGACTATGGATCGGCACCTGCTTGCAGACTTGGAGAGCCTTGGGATAGAGGTGATTGTGCCCAGAGTGCAGATACAGTTATGGGGCCTTCAGATACAGTCGAACTTGATCGACAGGATCAAGGCGACACGGTTCGATGATGTGGCTCTGCGGTGTATCCGAGAGCAGATCAGTGCAGGAGTGGAGGATGTTGAGTTCTCACTTGCAGAGGATGGTGCCCTGAGGCACGGTTCCCGGTTATGTGTGCCCAGCGGGGAGCTCAGACAGCAGATTATGCAGGAGGCTCACAGATCGCAGTACTCTATACATCCTGGTGCCAACAAGAAGTACAGGGATCCGCGAGAGCATGTCTGGTGATACGGGATGAAGAGGGAGGTGTCCCACTTCGTAGCTAGATGCTTGGTCTGTCAGCAGGTCAAGGCAGAGGCTTGGAGGACTATTGCAGCCGTTGCCCATTCCATAGTGGAAGTGGGAACATATTACCATAGATTTTGTATCGGGGTTACCGCGTACGCCAGGAGGAAAAGACGCGATTTGGGTCATCGTTGACAGGTTGACCAAATCGGCCCACTTCTTGCCATTCAAGGTGGGTACGTCTACAGAGAGACTGGCAGAGTTGTATATGAGACAGATAGTCAGGATTCACGGAGTTCTCGTCAGCATAGTCTCAGATCGGGATAGTTGCTTTACTTTCCATTTTTGGAAGAGTCTACAGACTAGCTTGGGCACTCAGTTCAAGTTTAGTACTGCATACCACCCCAGACGGACGGACAGTCAGAGAGGACTATTCAGACCCTTGAGGATATGCGGACGTGCGTCCTGGATTTTGGAGGTTCCTGGGAGGATCACCTACATTTGGTGGAGTTTGCTTACAACAACAGTTATTAGGCCAGCATTCAGATATCACCGTTTGAGGCTCTGTACGGGCGTAGGTGTCGCACACCTTTATTGGGATGATGGGAGAGCGAGCTTTACTGGGACCAGAGATGGTTGTTGACGCAGTCGAGAAGGGAAGCTCATCAAGGACAGACTTCGCGTGGCGCAGGACAGACATCAGCACTGGGCCGATAGCCACCGGAGGCCACTGGAGTTTGAGGTACAGATTTAGAGATAGGATTAGAAGTAGGTTGTATTTTGTTTTATTTTGTTTGATTGATCGTGTTTGATTTTTTGTAACTTGAGACCTTGCTTGTGATTAGGTTGGAGACATAGTTTTTCTACGGATATCTCCGACTGTCGTACGATACGTTTTGGTGGAGGTGGGAAGCTTAGCCCGCGCTTTATCAGCCCTTTCGTTATCAGCGGAAGAGTCGTGTGACTGGCATACAGGCTAGACTTACCACCTGTACTAGTGGGAGTTCACAACATATTTCACGTATCACAGTTGAGACGATACGTGGCTGACCCTAGCCATGTGCTCGATCACTCGGAGATAGAGGTTGGACCTACTCTCAGTTATCCAGAGCAGCCTGTGGAGGTTTGGATCGCCGGGAGAAGGTATTGAGGACCAGGTGATACCTTTGGTACACGTCGCATGGAGGCATCATTCTCTAGGAGAGTCTACCTGGAGCGGGAGGATGAGATGCGCGAGCGGTACCCCTATCTTTTGGACCTTGAGGTATACTTTTCTATCCTTTAGCTGTTAGTTTCGCCTTTAAATTTCGAGGACAAAATTATTTTAAGGGGGGTAGATTTGTCACTACCACTTTTCTAGTTGAGGGTATTTTGGTCATTTTCAAATTTTGGAATTAATTTGGAATTATTATTATTATTTATAGTTAATTGATTTTTAAGTGATTTTAGTATAATTGATTTTGGTGTTTTAGTGACCTTGACTTATGTTGACGTTGGAGACTAACCTAGTGGCTAACCTAGGTCATGACTAAGTGGTTAGGATATGAAAACCTAGGTTGACTTAAGTTAGTGTTAATTAAACCATTAGAAATTAATTTGGTGAAATTATGAGCTAGATTGATTAAGGAATGGCTTGTGAAACCACAAGTCATTTTATGACTTAAAGGCTTAATGGCCCATAGGCCCATACCCTTGAACCAACCCTAACCCTAGAAATTTCTGGCTGGCCACTAGTGTCCCCCTCCCCCTATTTATATCCTCTTGAAATTAGGGCTTGCCCTTTAGGAAATCATTGCCATTGGAAAAGGTGAGTCTCCATCTTTGTAAATTCTTAGAAATTCCATTTTACTCCAAATTCCTCTAAACAAATTGCAAAGGACCTAATATTAGTATTCTTGCTGTTGTTGAGTATTTTCAGGAAGAACACAATTTGAGGGAGTTTGGTGGCTTGTGGAACTCTTTCCGTTTGGGGATTTTAACCCATTGTTCACCTATAGGTATAATCCTTTCTATTGCTTATAAATTATTAAAATTCATTTCTAGAATGTCCTAACCCTAACCTAACAGTAGGATAGGCTAACCCAAGAATTGGACCTATTTCGTGTCCGTATCGGACACGTATCCACGTGTACAGGTAAGTGTTCGACGAAATACCTCAAGGGCATTTCGTTCGATTTTGTGAATTGTGTTTGAATAGAAAAATCTATTTTCACCTCACTTATGCTTTCTTGGACACTGAACACGTTTTTCTGTCGGGTTGAGTCGACACGAGTGCGTGGACACCGGTCGTGTACGCGTGCATACTGGCAGGATTCTCTCTCCTGCTACTGTATGATTTTCTCTGTGCACACAGGGTTTCAACCCTCGAAACTTGACACGTGTGCCGTGTCCATGACTGACACGAGATCCCTAGAGTTTCAGGAACTCTCGTGTCGTGTCGGACAGGGATTCGTGCCTGCACATATGGTACACTGTGCGGTCCAGTGTGCTGCTTAGTGTTCTTGTGTTTAATTGTATTAATGCTTTCAAATAATGTTTTTAATTCTTAAATAGTTCCTAAATTAATGTATTATGTGATAGATTCAATTTCCATTTTAGTTTAGGTTTTGTTTAGAAATGGGATTCGAATTTGGGGAATTACTGTTTTTGATACACAGTCCTGTTATATTGATTTTTCATTGTTTCTTAACTCTAAATTCCTGTTGTTTGATTAATTATCACTGCTAAATATCTCCACATATCAATGCTCATGCCTAGTATCATTTTCATTCAATATAGGCTTGGAAATTGTTATGGGATTGGTATTGGTCTGTTACTTTCAAACTGTATATTAACTGATGTTGTGTATTCTGAACTGAGTTGGGTAGGTATTGATTGATTTTTAAACTGATTTCCTTTTTGTTTACTGATTTATTGAGTTGGTTTTTTACAAACCTGAGAATGAATTGAACTAGAGATTCCAGATTTTCCCTTTGTTAACCTTGTACTTTAACTGTTGTATGGGATTGGTCAATGTGGTTAATTAATGTGTTAATTCTGATTTGGTAGGCTATCTGAAACCTGAGATTCAATATGTAAAACTGAGTTTGAGTTCTTCTAAAACCTGGGATTTTATCTGAGAATGGGAGTTTTATTATGAACCATAGCCATGGGTTGATATGAGAAACCTGAGATTGGGTTTATGTTCCCATTTTTTAGAGAACCTGAGATGTTGTGAACTGTTGTGTAGAAATATGGAATTTCGAGTTAAGGGACTGGTTGTTGTATTAATGAGCTTAGGTTTAAATCATCTTGAATTGGTTCCCTTTCATTTCGAAAATCTGAGTTTTCTTTAAAATTGTTTCAATGTTGTCCTTCTATTTATCTGAGAATGGGACTGAATGATGAGTGGTGTTTTCATTAACTGTTATATTCCTGAGGAAATATCTTGACTGAGATTTGAGAAATATGAGATTTCTCCTTAATTCAATAACCTAACTAGTTTCCCTTTCCTTCTCATCTACGTATGTTGTTCAATATCAAACCTGAGATTCCTCCTTATATATAAAACTGAGATTGTATTGAAACTGAGATCATTGGTTTAACTGGAACTGGTTTGGAATTGCTCATTGTTTCTTAATTTCTGATTACACACATGTTTCTAGTCATACACACACACATGCCTAAGTCTATGACACACACACACACCTAATACTCATGTCCTTCTTCCCCTCACTCCCTTCCTATGTATACATAGATATATGCATTGTTATATATATACTTGTAACCTATATAATATATCATAGTATTGTACCTATATATATTAGTTATATATATATGATGTGTGAAAATGTATATATATATATAATATATATATATATTTTTAATATATATATATATATATATTATATATATTTTATTTATAATATTATATATATATATATATATATATATATATTTTTATATATATATATATATATATATATATCTATAATATATATATATATATATATAATATATATATATATATATATATGATACTAGTGATACGATATGTTATAGAGTATGGGATACCATATGTCTTGTAATGTATATATAAAAAAATAATAATAATATATATATATATATATACTATATATATATATATCTATATATAATATATATATATATATATATATATATCACATAAAAAAAATATATATATATATCACATAGTATCATATATATATATATATATATATATATATCTATATATTATTATATATATAATATATATATTATATATAATATATATATATTATATATATATATATATTATATGGGATATTATGTGATATGACATGTTATGAATATGGGTGAGATTGTATAGTGACTATAGGATAGATGTATTCTTTAATGACTATTAGACATAGTCATATCATGTGGTTATGTGATATGGTATGTTAGGCATGGTATGCCTAGTTGGAGTCTAGATGGACTGTTTAGGCTTGTTAGAACCTAGAATGACTTGCTAAACCTAGATTAGACTAGTTTGACTTAGGTTTGACTTGGTTGACCTAGTTTGACTTCTAGGGTGACCAGAGTTGACCAAGAGTTGACTTTGGTCTAGATTGACCTAGATTCATGTAGAATGCATTGTAGTGCATTACATTACTATTCTAGACTTGTTGTGACTTGTACTATTCTAAATAGGAGCCAGACACCACTCCTCGGACAGTACTTTCATCTCGGACATTCAGTTAGCAGGCGAGTACATTCTCTGATCTTTTCATACTTGTCTGGACTATATTCTTGCTCTAGATTACTTTACATGATGTTGACACGTATCTTCACGGATTAGTACTATATGGATCCTTTCCTGAGATGTTTCCCTCTACGGGTGCATCGGTATTTCATGTTCATGTACTTTATCATGTACACAGGTACTCCTTGTACTCGTACTAGTTCATGTCTTTACATGTTCATGTGCTTTCATGTACTTATCATGTGCCTCATGTACTACTCATTACATGAGTTCACGTATTAGTGCTTATGACATAACTTGAACAGATCCTTGTGTATTGATTGGGCGGGGTGAGTAGAATTGGTTATGTGAACACTATCCCCAGTAGCTGTATTCATGTGCCTCCTTATTTGTATTCATGTGCCCCAAGCCGTTTATATAACCATATTGTACTCTAAATCACGTAGTCACTTACAGTCTCTACTATCATGTATTTACTTTCAGTTATAAAATATCTCCTGTTTACTTGTACTTCCATTTAGCACTTCCTGTATTTTACTCTATTGCATGATTTATTTCCTAACCTGCTATAAACTGTTGAGAGATATGTGCTCGTTCCCGTCCTGACTGGACCTGTTGAAATATTACAGAGGATGAGGCTGAGGCCTTCTGCCCTACTTACTACGGTGCCACACTATATGAGTGCCTGGACTTGGACCAGCAGCAGGATCCATTAGCAGTAGACGACACTCCATTAGCTTAGGATTATCTTACTATTCTGGATCACTGTATTAGATTTTGAGATTTTCTGAGATATGTTTTATTTTAGACACTTAGAATTCTGGATTGTATCTCTGTGATTCTTGTTCTGGATATTTTATCTTTCATTATCATTCCATCTTACCTGTTCTACCTTAGCTGTGGTTGAGTTATTTCTGTTATGTCACCCCCATTCGGGGAGTATAACCGTTATTACCTTCAACTGTTAGATGTTGTGACCTAGGACAGCGTTCTACCGCCGACACTGCGGCGTAGGCTGGACGTACCCACGTCTCGTGCCCTTACTCTAGGGTGCGGGTCGTGACAGATTCAGAAGAAGTCTAATTCATCGAATCCGATATTTCTCACTCCTCGTGTGTTAAAGGAGACTATTATGATGAATCTGAGCAAATATTTTCAGCTTACATGGTTTAAATTGATGGTGAATCCGAGCCATTTGAAAATGATCCTTGGGCCATGTTGGTTCATTCATTCTTTCATCAATATTGACATATATCCTCAATAACATCTGTCCTCTTAATCTCCAGCTACCAAGGTTTGGTTAAGCTGATTACTTGTCTCTTCGGAGAGAAATTTTGATCTTCTATCTTACCAGTTGATTAAAAAATTGGATTTATTATTTATCATGTTCACAAGACCTCTGGATAAATGTTAAATCTACTTGCTTTTCCTATCTATCATGTTCCTTCGACCTCTGCATAGATATTAATCTACTTTTCTTTGAGTCCTTACATACTGTCATGTCCATATTACCTCTGATAGTATTGCATACTCTAAAAACATAAAATAAGATTTGATTATCTATCATGTCCATATTACCTCTGGTTAGATACAAACTATTGAGTTTAAAAGACTTGTCATGTTCATATAACCGCTGATAAGTATTTTTTGCCTCATACCTATTATTTATTCTAATAAATGATAGGATCATAAAATAAATATTTCCTTCATTTCTTGTGAAAACATTACAAAAATGAATAAGATAAAAGATGACAAAGGAGCTCTTCTAAGGTGGAGCAAAAACATCTTGAAGCAACTTCTGTAGTTCTTCTAGTCGCTTGTCACGAGAACTCATAACTTTTTTAGTAGCTTCAGCACGTCAAGCTTCAGGAGTACAAATACGAGAAAGTCCAGCGAAGCTGATTATCGGATTGTCCTTGGCTTCATCAAGGGTTCTGATAGTTGATTCAGCCCCGAAGGCTTGTTCTTCTAAAATGGAGCTCTGAGTGAGGTGCAGATTTCGAGTGTCGATCATCTTTTTCCTTTCAGCCTTCAAGCGAGCTAACTTAGCCTCGACTTCGCGGATTTTATCATTTTTATTCTGAATATCTATGTTCAAAGCATCGTAAGCTACTCTGTGACAATGCAGTACGGGCTTTATTCCAGCCAAAAAAGCTTTTTCTTTGGCAACCTTCAGACTATGTTCATGAAGAGCTTCATTATATGTGGTCTCCCGAGCAAGACAATCAGCCGTTAAGGCGTCATATTCCTCCTGGATGAGACTTTCAACAGTCTCACTTGATAGCTTGAGGTATTCGTTGATCGGCTATTCAAGGCCCTCTACAATCTTCTCCAATGCTGCAGCTCTCCCAGCATCATTGAACATAACAACATTCCTAATGGTCAGAGCCATCGCTGCCTTCAAAATCTCGTAACTGAGGCCCTTATTTAGGACCATTTTTATTAGGGTTGCTAGAGTTTTGTAAAAGGTCTCAGTATGAATCTCAACTAGGAGATTCATCTCTACGCTGGAGCTTGATGTGGCAGCAATATCTAATAGATCTCTTCTTTGGAGACCAAAAACAGATGTTATTGGTGTGACAGCAGGATGAGATGAAGTCATTGTTGTTACTGCTGTTATGGCCAATTGATCCCTAGGAGCTTCAGGGATTATATCTCCAACACCAACAGATACCATTGGTTGTAACAACAGGCTGAGATGGAATTGTTGTGGTTACTGCTGCCATAGCCAATTGATTCCTAAGAACTTCGGAAGCAATGTCTTCAATATTTGTTACTCCAGCCGTTTCTGGAGTTCTGGTGGCGGTAATATCGGTGTATGTGGTGACAATTGTGGGAACTGGTTCAGGTTCTGGCATTGGCTCATCAAAAACTGGTACTGAATCAGTAGCAATAATAGAAGATGTTATTATAGCTTCCCCAGTTTCAGTTGGTGATTCGAGAATGCTTTCAGCATTTTCTTCAATTGTTTGCTCCGTAGGATTTTCTATTGCTTCAATTGCAGTAAAATTTTCTACAACTGATTCTTTATTCAAATCTGGTTCCCCTCCAGCTGCTCTATCATCACCTACAGTAAGGTCTATTGTAGTCTCTTCTTTGTGCTGGTCTTCAGCAGGAGAGGACATTTCAGGTTGTGCTTGTTGTACCTCTAATGATGGAGGATATTCTTCTTGAAGCTCCATCTCGGGTTGTTGAAATCCCTCCTCATCAGCGTCTTCTTCTTTCGAAGAAGAAGTTTCATCCTCAGATTCTTCATTTTCTTCATAGATATCTTCTTCTTGAGGAGGAAGAGCCACAGGTTTTGGTGCAATGATGATATCTACAAAATGAACAAAATAAGTTAATATACAAAATCATGGTACATAATTCCATATAGGTTTTGTATGATTCCTGGAATATGTGCGTTATGTTCAAGATATGAATCATAATCGCCATCCCAATCATCATCATCGAAGTCGAGAGCCGGCTCATCTGATAGAATATGGTCTCGATCAACAGTAGATACTACAGTAGCATCCCCCGTAACTTGTGCCTTGGTTGGCAAAGATAAATGGAGCGAGGAGCTAAGACGTCCAGGAGACAAAAGTGTTACAGCTTTTGGTGCTACTACTGGTGGAGGGGCTGAATATCCTTCTCCTGGATGGACTGAAGAAGAACCAACAAAATAATCCTCTTCAACCAAGGTATCATCTTCTGGAGTAAGGGCTCTTGGCTTGGAAGGCCCTTTAGTGGTAGACTTCTTCTTCTTCTCCGGAGACTTCACCGGAAGAGTGGTAACCGCGCTTTACTTCCTTTTTCGGGTTTTTCCAATAATTATTGGACCTGCTGCTATCTCTCCAGCTCCTCTGGGGATTACTTCCAGAAAATCATCTATAGCAGTAATATTATCAGGCACGTCAGGAGTTATTCGGATGGGTTCTTCAACATTTCCCTCCTGGGCCCATCGAAGACTTCCTGACATGCTGTAACCGTCTTCAAAAGATCGAATAGATGTATAGAAACCAGCATATGAATGAAGGATGTGTAACTGAGTTGTACTGGTGGCTGTAGATATTTGAATCTGGCACCAGTACAGGTAGTGCTGAAATACCGCCATGCTCGAGCACCATCAAGCAGTTTTCCATGGTGACGGAAACTGGTAGAGGGGTTACCAACATGAAGTTGGTCATACCTAAATTGGCGAGCGAACCTACTGGATAAGTATGGTTCGAAGGCACAATTATCTTCACTTCTATACATTAGATGCGAGGGTCTAATGTACACTAGCCATCTAAAGACTGGTATTGATAATGAAGCTGTTCTTTCTACCCTGTCTTCAAATTGTGCACCAAGGCAGTTGGCCGGAACTGGTGGCCTGGTACAAAAGAAATTCCACCCGTGAGAATAATTCTATGCTGCTCGGATGTCTGCCACCGTTGTAACTCTCCATGTAGATTTGCTAAATTTTTGAAAGAAAATCCTCGCTTCATCCTCAGGGCACGGTGGTAACAAATTGCAATCATAATGTAGCAACCAGCCCATCAAATAGGTGTAGGGCAACTCCACTCTTGGAAAATTATCTCGATGAGGAGCATTATTAATCAGCTCTTCATCGAAAGTCCGTAGACCTGCATTTATTCTGCATACCATCGCCGACAGTAGGTTAATTCTGTGTTTGAAAACCAAACGTACCGCCGGCTACAGTACGATTCGATGAATTCTGTCCACGGTACCGATCCCTGGCACGACCCACCTTCGTAGCCACAGGGATAAAATCCTGCCAGCAAGGCCTTCTTTGATAGTTTCTGACTACCATGTCTCAGGTAGCTCAAAGTTTTAATCCTCGCAGGGATATCTCTGGTTCTTGTAGACAGATATTGGTCTCGAGACTTCTGCGAGGCCATTAATTCTTGAATTAAATATGCAGGAATTATAGAGCAAGGTTTGATGGTCTGAGTCTTATCTTCTCGGAACCTGCTCTTCTCCGTCTTGGACACTCTATTTTCATGATTAAATAGGTAAGTTGTCCATTTAGTTATGTATACCAGATATGATCCGGTTTCATACATGCTGGTGCAAATCAGATAATGGCACATAAGTTCTTCGTAGACTTGCACCAGTTCGGGGTTCTTCTTTCGAATTTTTGCCAATTCTCGATTGGAGGGAATATATTCTTTATAGGGGAATTCGCCCATTGGTAGCTTCGAAATGAACTGCATCTCATGTAGGGCCAGACCTATCTCGCCGTACGGAGTTGCGAAAGTTCCTGTTGAACTCATATACAACTCCAATAAAGCCAAGAACAAGTTACCATTCGGTGGAATACCATAACTGGTGGAAGCCACCGCTTCGTACAGACCAATCTCATCCAATTCTGTCTTAAAGTTCTTCATGACCCAATTACTGATCTGGATCCAGTTGCTACTTTAAGGGGTTAACCATCCTGTTAGGCTATGATTAGTCTGAGGATATAAGACTCCTTCTCTTAGGAACTTATTTATAAACATGGGAATCTGTATGGGTTGAATAAGAGATGAGTCTTCACTCGGTGTAAACCCGGGCATCAGACCAGAAAATGGAATGACACCCCTGCAGGGAGCGCTGATGTGGTAACCCATGTCGTTTGCTCTCTCTCGTCTGAAGATGATCCTGCCCGGTCTACCATAGCTACTGGGTGTTAAATTCCACAACATTTAATGGTGATGGCTAGCATGGACGAAAGCAGATAGAGGATAATCTCTGTCTATGTTAGGGAGATACATCACCCTTTCTCCAGATTTAAATATCCAAGACTCCTTTTTTGGGTGAGTCTGTGATTTGTAATCTATAGCATCTCCAAACAAGAAAGATGGCTTAAGGAATTGTTGATAGTCCAGTGATACCAGTACTTCCCTGTCGATCATGGATAACATCATCCTGTCTCATTGAGCATATATCAGTTGTGCCCTCTCTATAGGGTAATCGGGGTTCGATTGAGGAAATTGGACATGCGATAAATCTTCCAAATAGTTCGAGCCCACCATGCCCGCTGATGAGCCAAAAATTTCCTCAAGTGGATGAGCTTGCAAATCTACTGATAAAAGAAAAAAGAAAAAAGAGATCAAATTAGTTTAAAGTCTTATGAGTAAAGACATTTATGTTTACTAAAGTTCCTGAGGTCTTTGTTTTACAAAGTCTCTCAATGGTTGATAAACTTTTACGCTACCATATGTTGATATGAGCGTAATGTCTTTTTTTACGCTGGCATGAATGAACATGGGCGTAGTTAAGTTTTTACGCTAGCACCTTAGTTGTGGGCGTAGTTCAAGTTTTATGCTGGCACGTATAAACGTGGGCGTATCTCTTAACTTTTACGCTGACACGTATAACGTGGGCATATTTCTTAACTTTTACACTAACACGTACAACGTGGGCGTACTTTGTTATTTTAGTTTTTCCGCTAACACGCATGACGCGGGCATAAAAAAAAACTGAATGTTCGGGTTATCTCCTTCGTCCCCGACGAGTTTTTCCAGCCGAAGAATAGGGTTTTACCCATCATAGGCGGAGCTACGGCTGGGTTAGGCCGTCGGGGTGATGTTGATGTCCGGAGGGGGGGTTTTCACACGATCGACTGATGACGAATCGACAGCGGGTTTCATCCCCTTGTTGCTAGCGGTGGATGGTTTCTTGGGAGCCATCAGATCAAAGTAAGGTTTCGAAGAAGGAGAAGGGAAAGGAATTCGGGATTGCAAGAAGATGAGTAAAAGTATTTTCTCTCTCTGAAAAGATCTATTTATAGAGAAATTCAAACTAGTTCAAATTTCTTGAAATTATGCCGACTGTTGGATATCCCCACTTTTACGCGGATGACTGTTGAGTATCCTGAATTTTACGCTGGCTGGTCAAATCTTGACTTTTACGCTTCTGTTCAAAGTATTTCAAATTTTGAGGATATTTGAAAACTTTGAAGGGGGTCTTGTAGGAGCGTAAAAAGTGCTTCATAAGAATGAGTCAAAGAGATGGATCATTCCATTCAAATTGATCCACTTTACGCCTAAAGCAGGCTAATCATTTTGCGCTCGGGTCAAAGATAATGGTTTTACGCCTAAGACAGTCTAGCCACTTTTACGCTGGACAAAGCTGTCAAGTCTTACATTTAATGCAAAGTCTGACATGAAGATTTAATGATGGCATATATCACAGAAATCAAAGGGATTTGTTTTACACAGAGACCAATTTGTCGTTTAGTATGTGGACTGAGCTATCTTACGCTCATAATATGGCTTCTTTTACGCACGGAGACTATACCAGTTTTTACGCTCAAAAGTTGACGTGTGCGTAAGGTTTATTTGGGCTACTTTTACGCTCAAGGTTATTTAACAACCACTTTACGCGAGAAGTCCATGTCAGGGCTATTTTACGCCTAGTCTACTACTTTACGCTCAGGGTATATTTGGGTTGTTTTTACGCCCTATTCTTCTTCACCAATTCAGAACGTGGTTTTCCTACATGGCTTTTATGCCACATATCTCGAAGAACGTGTGTACGTGCATCCTATTCTTACTGAAATAATGGGACACGTGTCAACGTATGCAGAGGATAACTCCAATCATGGGTGGCAGTTGTTAGCGTAAAGACGAAACTTTTGCTGAGTTTTTACGCACAAGAAGCCAAGTCTATCAATAGACTGATTTTTCTCATGTAACACACACACAGAGAGAGAGAAGAGAATACATAGAGATCAGAGCCCAGAGACTTTGATTTTTTGTAGCATTCTTCTTCAACTTTTCTTCCAGAACAGAGTGAAGCAAAGCAGGAAAGCATTCGGCCTCGCCATCAGTGCCCAAGTGCGTCGATACCTTTCTGGTGACTTAGTTCTTCTAATTGTTCATCTTCTAGCAGTGATCTTCATCATCATCGTATGGTCCAAGGAACAAAGTGGTCATTTACAGATCAGACTTCCATAGCAATACTTCCCAGAATCAAATTTGTACTTCTTGTACTTTTTCTTATTTTATTTTCAAAATCCGATTTCTAGGCATTTTGTTAAGTGAAACAAAAATGGCGACTCTGCTGGGGACGACCTTCTCCTCTGACAAGGAGGCAATTGCTCAATACGATGATATGTCGATTGGATCGGTAAAGAAGACTCTGGTTGTACACTTCGACCAGACTGCTTATGAAGAGATGCTCCGAACTGGGGGTGGTTCTCGCTGCTCCAATGTTCAAAAATCTCGCAAAGCACAAAAAGTTTGGATTCCTAAATCCAAAATAGCTTCTGATCTCTCTGTTGCTTCTGAGGGAAAGGGAATTCTTCCCACGCCTGTCATAGAGGCTCCCGTTCGTAACGAGGCAGTCCTTACTTCAGCGTTGCACTCTAAGTGTGGCAATTTATCTCCCATCTGTGACGGTGAAGATAATCAGGTTTTACGCCCAGTGGGTAAAAACCAAATTTTACGCTCAGTACATAAGAAACCAGTCTCCCATTTGTAATGAGACAGACTCTAATGCTTGTGCTTCTTAGTATGAAAATAAGTCTCCCGTCTGTGACGTTGATACCTTTCTGGTGACTTAGTTCTTCCAAGTGCCTAAGTGCGTCGATACCTTCCTGGTGACTTAGTTCTTCCAATTGTTCATCTTCTAGCAGTGATCTTCATCATCATCGTATGGTCCAAGGAACAAAGTGATCATTTACAAATCAGACTTCCATAGTAATACTTCCCAGAATCAAATTTGTACTTCTTGTACTTTTTTTCGTTTTATTTTTAAAATTCGATTTCCAGGCATTTTGTTAAGTGAAACACCCACCGCAACATCAAGAGAGAGCACGCCACCAACCTAGCCAACTTAACATCCTTCTCTGTTGACCATCCTTCGTTCAACTACCTCGGTTGTCCTCTGGTGTACGGGAAATCCAACTCCGGCATCTTTGAGAACTTGATCACAAGAATCAGGAAGAAACTAGAAGGATGGCATAATGCTACTCTATCCCCGGGTGACAAGATAACCCTCATCAATCACGTTCTCACCTCCATCCCCATACATACTCTGGCTGTATGCTCCCCGTCCATGAATGTTCTTGCTTCGATCGAGAAGATCTTTTGTCATTTCTTTTGGGGGCATTGTGACGGACAGGACAAACATCACTGGGCTAGCTGGGAATCCATGGCCCACGCCACAGTCAAGGAAGGGATTGGATTTACCAAACTCACACACTTCGTTAAAGCTTTATCGATAAAATTGTGGTGGAAGCTCCGCACAACCGACAACCTATGGACCAGGTTTTTAAAGGCCAGGTACTTTAAGCACATCCACCCTTCCATGGACGTATCCAACAACAGATCCTCAGCGGCTTGGCGTCGTATCCTAATCGGGAGAGACCTTGTCGAACCTGCTATAAGACTATATTTGGGGGCGGGCAATTCGGATCCTTTCTTGGAGAGATGGTTAGAGATAGCTTGATCCCGTGTCTCACGGTGACCCAGAGAGACAAGAGGATCAGAGTCCTGTGGAATCCCACTACTGACGACTGGAACTGGAAAAAAAATCAGGAATGGTCCGGTATTGCAACGGCAGATAACATCCGAGCGCGGGGATTAAGTATTGGCCGCGAGGCAGACGCGCTGAAGTGGTCGCTAGAGGCAGCAGGGGTATTTTCGGTTCGGTCGGTACGCTTAGCCGTCTAGGGATCCGGACAGCCACACCAACCCATTGCCTACTATTAGCAGTCTTGCATCCTTAATAAGTGGTCGTTCCTAATGTGGAGAGTCATTAGAAAGAAACTGCCCACTGATGACGTCCTCAATACCATTGGCATCAGCTTAGCATCAGCCTGCTCGTGCTGCTCTGAGCGTCAGGTGGAGACCATAGATCACATCTTCTGTCAGGGGAGCTGCCTAGCAGCATTTGGAGGACCCTGAACCAGCTCTACAGTATCGAGTCGGGCAGGGGGGCGCTTCAACGTTCTCGCGGTCTCCTGGGTCCTAGCATGCCATGGCCACCAGATCGTTGCCAGCGTCGACCACGTGGGCGATTTGGAAGAATCGTAACAAGACGAGATACGAAGGTCACCAGTACTCAGCTGATCAACTCATCTGGAAAATATCTCGCCAATTACGTAAAAGGAGTACCGATTGCTCCCACATCCCTCAAGCATTCTGGACCTCGCTCTATCCCTAACCCTGGGTGGATGGGTTGTGTCGTTTCTCCCTCCTGTCTTCATTTTGGTGGTATACTTGTATAGGCTTTGTCCTTTTGTGCTTTGTATACGTGTGCAGGCTTCGGCATTTGAGCCTTCATTAATAAAAAGAGGGAGGGTTTTGAAAAAAAGAAAAGAAAAAGGATATATACATACATATATATATATATATATATATATATATATATATATATATATATATATATATATATATATATATATATATTAACAAGAAGACATTTTATATAAATCTAAAAGGAGCTCGTGGAGAGCATTACAGACAGTTATAGAGCCACAAAACACAAAAGGCCCTGTTAAGCAAGGTAGAAAAAAGCAAAAGTGAAAACTCGAAATTAGGAAAAATTTTGAAATTACGAACTTTCAGAACATTGTGAAAATATGAAAAAACAAATTCAAAAATTTGAAAGTTCTGGGGGTTGGAGGGGAAAAGAGTATATATATATATATATAATATATATATATATATATATATATATATATATATATATATATATATATATATATATATAAATATTTTATATATACGAAAAAACAAATTCAAAAATTTGAAAGTTCTGGGGGTTGGAGGGGAAAAGAGTATATATATATATATATATATATATATATATATATATATATATATATATATATATATATATATATATATATATATATATATATATATATATATATATATATATATATAAAGATGGGGGTTTGGGCTCGGCTGCCTCTAGAAGGATCCTGGGTCTTCTATTAGCATTGTCCTTCAGAGTATTCTACAACCTTTGAGGATTGCTACTAGTGATTTGACTTACACTAGTACCACAATAGTTGGTTTCAACTCTGGAAAGAGTAAACCATTAAGGAAGATTCGTCTGAAGATTCAGATAGGTGATCTTCGAACTATGGCAACCTTTTATGTTATCAACTCAGATTTATCTTACAACATCCTTCTTGGAAGACCGCGGATACATGAGCATAACATTGTGCCTTCAACTCTCCACCAATGCTTCAAGTACGTGGATTCTCAAGGCGTTGTGAAGACCGAATTTGCAGATATCAATTCTTTTAAGGGTGTTGAAGCCTATTTCTCTGAATCAATACTCTACAAAACATGAGCAGGTAAAAGAAATATCTGATATGGCTGAAGATCGGTCGCCTGCAAAAGATCAATATGTCAATAAAGATCCTCCAGAAGATTAACCTTTGAAGATTAAAGTCAAAGGACGAATTCAACCCCAACCTGTCATTGAAGAACCTCTGATGATCAAGGTTAAAGGAAGAACTCGAGCTTCATCTGAGGAATCTGTGAAAATTCCAGTCAAGAGCCAAGTTCAACCTCTCATGATCAAGGTCAAGGGACGTACTTCTCGTACGAATGATCCAGAACCACCACTGATTATCAACCTTGGCAAGTCTACGCAGAAGACGGATGACGGTTCGTTAATGATTAATCCAAATCATAGTAGTCAATTTGTAAATGATGTAAATATTGATCATTTTGTACTTTCTAATATCAATAAAGATTTTCTTTTGGAGTATATGGCTATCAAATTTATTGAAAGAATGACTTTATCTTCTGATGATCAAAGTCATCAATATTAAAATGACATAAATACAGAGAAAACCTTATACATTAATCATAAAGAAAAATCCTTTTCTCCTCATGTCGATGTTGGACCTTATGCTCAAAGGTTCTTAAAAACTTCTCCATATCTTCTACCTGTAGCCGCTTCATCACAAGCTTGTGTAACTTATAGACGTCACGAAGAATCTTATTTTGTGATTCCGTCTAATAAGAAAAATAAGCACCAAATTGTGTTTGGCTTGGCTAGAAATATCCCGGTTACTCAGACAGATGATCTTAGAGAGAAAGATAAAGGAAGAATCTGAATTGACAAATATAGTCAATAATCTCTTAAGATTATCCAGAATATGGAATATGATTTGAAGACTATGCAAGGTCTTAATCAAGATAAAGGTAGACGGTTACCATTATGTGGTGATCCATTTTACCAGAAAACTCGGTATGGATTGGGATACGATCCGTCCCACATGTTTAATGAAGATATACAAGAAGAATTTTCTTCCAGTTCTTCACAATCTTCAGATTCTGAAGAAATCCAGTTCATCGAATCGGATATACCCCACATGTACAAGGAAGATATGGAAGAAGAATGTTCTTCCAGTTTTTAACATCCTCATATTCTGGAGGAGATTATTATGATAAATCTGAGTGTGTATTCTCAGTTAACATGGTTCAAACCGATGGTGAATCTGAACCATTTAAAAATGACCCTTGGGCACAACAAATGGACACTCAGTGGGAGCTTCGTTTTGAACAGCGACAGCCACCTACAGAAGATGAAATCGTCCAGATTGATGTTGTCGACGGAACTACATCTAAGCCGATATTCATCAGTAAAAACCTTTCTGAAGATGAAAAGGAAGAGTTGATAAAACTGATTAAAGAATATATTGATATATTTGTATGGATTTATGAGGATATATCGAGTCTAGATCCTAAAGTGGCTACTCATAAACTCAATATTATTCCTAATGCCAAGCCTGTAAAACAGCAACGACATTTTTGACCACATATGATGGATGCAATTGAAGCAGAAGTCAAAAAGCTGATCACATGTGGCTTTGTTCGTGAAGAACAACATCCAGACTGGGTTACCAACATTGTTCCTGTTATAAAGAAGAATGAAAAGTCCGAGTTCGTATAGATTTTCGAGATCTTAATACAGCTTGTCCGAAAGGCGTGTTTCCACTTTCGATTACCGATGTCATGATAGACAATACATGTGGTTTTGAATGCATGTCTTTCATGGACTAATTTTTATGATACAATAAAATTAAGATGCATCCAGGAGATGAAAAGCATACCGCTTTTCGTACACCCTTGTAGTTTACTGCTATACGGTTATGCCGTTTGGTCTAAAAAATGCCGGAGCTACGTATCAACGGGCTATGAGCAACATCTTTCAGGAACATATACAGAAAATAGTTGAATGTTATGTGGATGATATTGCTGTCAAAAGTCGATCAAAAGAAGATCATATTCAAGACTTGAAGACAGTATTTGAGTTGATGCACCAACATCAACTGAAGATGAATCCTACTAAGTCTTTCTTAGGGGTTTCCAGTGGCAAGTTTTTAGGATTTGTCATCACTTCTCAAGGTATCCATATTGATCCTGACAAAATCAAAGCAATTCTTGAAATGCATCCTCTACACAATATAAAGAACTTCGTGGCTTCCAAGGTCACATTGCTTATATCAGGAGTTTTATATCCAATCTTTCTGGGAGATGTCAACCTTTCTCTCGTTTATTAAAGAAAGGTGTATCATTTGTTTGGGATGAAGCATGTCAAACAGCCTTTAATGACATCAAACAATACCTTACAAATCTACCTGTTTTGGTACCTCCAGTGGTGGAAAGACCATTTTTGCTCTATGTTCTAGCCTTAGATCATTCTCTTGGTGCTCTTCTTGCAAAGAAAAGTGACAAAGGTCATGAACAGGCAATTTAATATCTTAGCCGAATGATGGTCGGAGCTGAACAAGGTATACTTCTGTGGAGAAAGAATGTCTGGCCTTGGTTTTTGCTGTTCAAAAGACACGACATTATGTGTCAGGACAGACTATTCATGTCATCTCCAGAATAAATCCTATTCGGTTATTGATGAGAAAGCCGAGCATTCTTAATTCTAGATTAGCCACCTGGGCGATGTTGCTTACTCCTTATGATATGGTTTATGTACCTCAAAAATCAGTAAAGGGTTAAGCTTTAACTAATTTCTTAGCAGCTCATCCTATACCTGAAACATCTAAACTATATGAGAATATTCCAGATGAAGTCGTGGATTGCAACATGACTTTAAAGGATAATATTTGGCAACTATATTTTGATGGAGCATCACGGGTTGGACCTAAAGGTAATATTGTCTCCGGAGTAGGCACTGTCTTGGTCTCTCCTGATAAAATGGTCATATACCGTGCTTATTCTCTTAATAAACCATGCTACAACAATGTGGCAGAATACAATGCTCTGCTAATTGGTCTCCAAGTAGCAAAACAATTGGATATCGAGTTCCTGGAAGCTTATGGAGATTTTCAACTGATTGTTAATCAGGTCAGAGGGATATATGAAGTCAGAAATCCTGACCTCATTCCCTATCATCAAGTGGTAATTGAGTTGGTCCTTTCATTCAAAGGATTCTTTATTAAATTCGTACCATATTCTCAAAATTTGGAAGCTGATGCTCTCGCTAGTCTAGCTGCAGACTTAGTTGTTCTAATTAGGAGACAAAATACCATTACTTTGTTGGATCGAGACTTATTTTGTGTCAAGAATAATCTGTATATCGAATAGAGTTATTCTACAGAATCAAGTTCTCAATAAAGGGAATGGAGAAGTCTGTTCATTGATTATGCGGTTCATGGGATTTTACCTGAAGATCCAAAAGAAGTTGTATCAATCAAGAGACAATCATTTCGATTCTATTACGATTCTTCTTTGTATATGTTATATAGTCTTTCTTATGACGGACTTTTGTCGCGTTGTCTCTCTGAGAATGAAGCTAAGCAAACACTCCGTGAAGCTCATGATGGTGTCTGCGGTGCCCATCAATCGGGTCCGATTCGAAGAATGGGGTATTATTGGCCTTCTATGATAGCAGATGCTATGGATTATGCCAGACGGTGTAAAGCATGTCAGATTCATGCCAATTTTATTCATCAACTATCAGAATTTTTATATCCTACAACAGCTTCTTGGCCTTTCGAAGCTTGGGGCATGGATATTATTAGTCCGATTAACCTTCCTTCTGTCAAGGGATATTGGTTTATACTGGCTATAACCGATTACTTTTCTAAATGGCCGGAAGCGGTTCCCCTTGTTGAAGTGAAAACATCTAATGTGGTTAGCTTCATCAAATACCATGTCATTTATCGTTTCGGGATTTTCCGAAGGATAATCCATGACAACGGACCCTAATTTGCCAGTCATGCATTTTATCGATTCTGTGACAAGAATTGGATCCAAAATCTAGCTTCTACGACTTATAATCCAACTGCTAATGGTTTGGCCGAAGCTTTCAACAAGACAATCATTAAACTTCTCAAAAAGTTCGTCTCTTCTAATAAACGTGATTGGAATGAGAAACTTGGAGAATGTTTATGGGTTTACCGAACGACAGTCCGAACACCTACTGGTTTTATACCATTCTCACCGGTTTATGGATGTGAGGCTGTTCTTCCACTGGAAATCCAGATTCTATCTCTTAGAATAGCTATTGAAAATGAGCTAACTACAGAGAATAATGATCGGTTGAGACTTCAAAAACTTGAAGGTCTAGATGAGAAGCGTCTTCAAGCGCAACAGCACATCGAGTTATATCAAGCCCACTTATCTCGAGCCTTCAATCGTAAAGTTAAAGAGAGGGTATTCAAGGTGAGCTTGTTCCAGCAGTTCGAAGACCGATAGTGATGACTCATAAGAGCAAAGGAAAATTCCAAGCAAAATGGGAAGGTCCTTACGTCGTCGAGATGGTATTCTCTAATGGTGCCTATAAGTTGTCTAAACCTAATGGAGATTTGCTCATGATGGCAATTAATGGCAAATTCTTGAAGAAATATTATGTCTGAATTTCTTCTTTATTCCCCAGCTACCAATGTTTGGTAAAGCTGATTACTTATCTTCCTAAAAGTGACTTTTGATCTTCTGTCTTACCGGCTGATTAAAAAAAAAGAGCTATTGTTTATCATGTTCTCATGACCTCTGAATAAATATTAAATCTACTTCTTTTCTTATCTATCATGTACATATGGCCTCTGAATAGATATTAATCTATTATTTTTGAGTTGTTACGATCTGTCACGTTTATATTACCTCTGATAGTATCGTATACTCTAAATAGAAAATAAGATTCATTATCTATCATGTCCACATTACCTCTGGATAGATATAATTTATTGAGTTTAGAAGACTTGATGTCCATATTACCTCTGATAAATGTTTTCTATCTCATACCTATTGTTTAAATTAAAAATAAATGATAGGGTCACAAAACAAAATATTTTATTCATGTCTTAAAAATATTACAGAATGAAAAAGACAGAAGAATACAAAGTTCTTTATTGATGATAAAAAGAAGAATACAAAAACTCCTTATTTGCCTAAGACGGAGTAGATACATCTTCTAGCAGTTTTTGCATCTCTGCTAGACGTTTCTCGCAAGAGCTCAGCACAGTTTCAGTAGCCATAGTACGTTGAGCTTCTGGAGGACAAATATGGGAGAATTCAGCAAAAGTAGCTATCATCTTATCCTTGGCTTCGTCAAGGGTTTTGATGGTAGCTTCAGCACCGAAGACTTATTCCTTCAAAATAGAACTCTGTGTCAAATGTATGTCTATAGCTGTGATCAACTGCTCCCTCTCCGCCTTCAAGCGAGCCAATTCTGCCTCCACTTTACGAATTCTATCATTCTGTTAATGAATTCTCATATTTGAAGTTTCATAGGTTTCTCTCTGAATATCCAGCTGGGTTTAGCTTCAGCCAAAAAAGTTTTTTCTTTGGCAACTTTGCTGCTGTACTCTTGGAGGGATTCATTAAAAGTGGTCTCCCGAGCGATGTATTCAGCTGATAAAGCGTCATACTCGCTTTGGATGAGACTTTCAATATTTTCGCTTGACAGCCTTAGATATTCTCTAATGGGCTGTTCAAGTCCCTTGACCACTTTCTCTAATGCCGCTGCTCTCTCTGCATCATTGAATATGGCAACATTTCTGATGGTGAGAGCAATCACAGCTTTCAGACTTTCATAGTTAAGGCCCTTCTTCAGGACCATCTTGATCAAAGCCGCCAGCATTTTGTAGAAAGTTTCAGTATGAATCTCAACTAAGACGTTCATTTCTGTATTTGAGCTTGGCGTGGCGGCAATGTCTGCCAGATCCCTTTTCTGAAGACTAGGGGCAGATGTTGTTGCTTTGGTAGCAGACTAAGATGAAGTCAATGTTGTCGCAGCTAACATAGCTAACTGATCCTCAGGAGCTTCCAAGGCCACATCTTCAGCACTTTGTTGGATTATTTCTCCAGCCATTTCTGGAGCTGAAACTACTTGAGTTTCAGTGGCGGTGATAGTTGCGGGAGGAATGGTAGTTATAGTGATTGATTCAGGTTAAGACACTGTCTTCTCAGGAACTTGTGTTGGATCAGTAGCAATAATGGAGGATGCTATTACAACGTCTCCAGCTTCAGTTGATGATTTGAGCGTGTCTTTATCACCTTCTGTAGCTACCGGCTCTGCAGGCTCTTCAAGTATTTCAGTTGTAGTGGGTCCTTCTACAACTAGTTCTTTGTTGAAGTCTGTCAGTTCTACAGCAGCTGCTTCTTCATCTGTATTGGGTTCTCCTGTAGTTTGTTCTTCTTCTCTGTTCTCAGCAAGAGAAGGCATTTCTAGCTGAGCCTGCACTTCAGGCACTTGTTGTATCTCTGTATCTTCTTCTTCTGAAGAAGAACCCTCTTTCTCAGATTCCATATTTTCTTCATGAATAGCTTCTTGAGGAGGAGGAGGAGCCACAGGCTTTGCCGCAATGATGACACCTACAAATTAAGCAAAATAAGTTAATATACAAAATTATAATACATAATTATGTATAGATTTTATGTAATTTATATTTACCTGGAGTAGGTGCAGGATGTTCCAATAGTTCGTCATAGTCCCCATCCCAGTCATCATCATCAAAGGCAAGAGCCGGTTCATCTGATGGGATGAACGCTGGATCAACAGTAAGGCTAGTGACGGTATCCTCATTAGCCTTTGCCTTTTGTGGCAAAGTCAAGTGAAATGATGAGCTAAGGCATCCAGGAGATAGGACCGCCATAGCTTCTGTTGACACTGCTGGTTAGGATGCCGAGGACCCTTCTCCAGGATGAGCTGAAGAACATACAATATATTGCGGCTCCTCGACTGGAGTGTCGCTCTCTGGGGTGGCGGCCCTCTGTCTAGAAGGCCCTTTGACAGTGATCTTCTTCTTCTTCTCTGAGATGGTAACAGCTGCACCTGATTTTCGTTTTCGGGTCTTGCCAATAATGATTGGTCCTGCAGCTATTTCCCCAACGTCCGTAGGGATGACTTCCAAATACTCATCTGGAACAGCAGCGTCATCGGGTATGTCTGAACGTACCCTGACTGGTTCTTCGACATTCCCTTCTTTGGGCCATCGAATACTCCCCTTCATATTGTAGCCATGGGCAGAAGAGCGAATGGATGCATAAAAGCGAGCATACGTATGAAGTATTCGTAGCTCGGTTGTGCTTGTAGCAGTCGATACTCTGAATTTGGCACCGGTACAAGCAGTGCTAAAATATCTCCAAGCTCTTGCACCATCAATTAGCTTCCCATAATGGTAGAAGCTGGTGGAGGGATTACCAACATGAAGTTGGTCATATCCGAACTGGCGAGCGAACCGACTTGGTAGATACGGTTCGAACGCATAGTTGTCTTCATTCATGTACATCAGATGGGAGGGTCTGATGCACATTAGCCATTTAAAAACTGGCACAGGCAATGAAGTCCTCCCTTCTCCTCTATCTTCAAACTGTACGCCGAGGCACTCGGCTGGAACTTGTGGCCTTGTGCAGAAGAAGTTCCATCCATGGGAATAGTTCAGCACTGCTTGGATGTCTGCCACTACAGTTGCAGTCCATGTGGCTTTATTAAATTTCTGGAGGAAGACCTCTGTATCATCTCCAGGGCCTCGTGGCAACAAACTGCAGTTATGATGCAGTAACCAGCCCATTAGATAAGTGTAGGGCATCTCCACCCTTGGGAATTCTTTTCAGTGAGGAGCACTGTTGATTAGTTCCTCACTAAAGGTCTACAAACCTGCATTTATTAGGCACACTATTGCCGATAACAGGTTGATTCAGACCATGAACACCAAACGTACTGCAGGCCATAATACGTTTCGGTGAATTCTGTCTACTGTGCTGATCTCGGGCACAACCCATCTCCGCAGCTACAGAGAAAGAAAGCCTACCAGCAAGGCTTTCCTTGAGATCTTTCGACTACCATACCTCAGGTAGCTCAAGGTTTCAGTCCCCGCAGGGATGTCTCCAGTCTTAGTGGACATATACTAGTCCGTAGACTTATGTGAAATCATCAAACTATGGATCAGATCTGAAGGAATTATTGAACAAGGGTTGATGGTTGGAGCCTTGTTTTCTTGAAACCTCCCCTTTTTGTTCTTGGGTATCCTATTCTCATGGTAGAATAGATAAGTTGTCCATTTATTAGTATGTGCCAAATGCGACCCACTGTCATACATAGTGGTGCAAATTTGGTAATGGCACATCAGTTCTTGGTAGACCTCAACCAATTGAGGATTTTTCTCTCTGATTTCTTCCAGTTCCCGGTTGGAGGGAACATACTCTTCATAGGGAGCTTCACCCATCGGTAGCTTAGAGATGAATTGCATCTCGTGTAGGAAAAAACCCATCTCACCTAATGGGGTTGCAAAAGTTCCTGTTGAACTTATGTACAACTCCATCAAAGCCAAGAACAGGTTACTGTTCATCGGTATACCCTGGCTCGTAGAGGCTACCGCTTCATAAAGGCCGATGGCTTCCAGGTCCGTCTTGATGTTCTTCATGATCCAAGCACTAAGCCGGATCCAATTCTGATTATAAGGAGGCAGCCACCCTGGTAGCCTAGGGTTGGCCTGAGGATATAATACTGCAGCCCTTATGAACTTGTTAATGAACATTAGGGTCTGCACCGGCTGGATCAGAGCTGAATCTTTACTCGGTGTGAATCCAGGCAAAAGACCGGAGAAAGGGATGACATCACCACTAGGAGTAATGATGTGGTAGCCCATTTCATTGGCTCTATCCCTCTTGAAAATGGTTTTGCCCGGCCTACCATGACTGCTGGGAGTCAGGTTCCATAGCATCTGTCGGGGATGAGTAGCATGGACGAATGCAGATAAGGGATAATCTCTGACCATATCGGGGAGATATATTGCCCTCTCTCCAAACTTAAACACCCAAGCCTCCTTCTTGGGGTGTGTTTGTGACTGAAATCTATGGCATCCCCGAATAAGAAGGTTGGCTTTGAAAATTTTTGGTCATCTAACGATACCAATAACTCTCTATTTATCATGGATAACAACATTCTGTCCCCCTGAGCAGCTATTAGTTGTTGTCTCCCTTGAGGGCATTCTGGATTTGACTGAGGGAACTCCACATGGGACAAATTCTCCAAATAATTTGAGCCCACCATATCAGCTGGCGAGCCGAACATTTCTGCAAGAGGATGAATATTTGCAAGTCCACTACCAAAAGAAAAAGAAAAAAAATCAAGTTAGTAAAAATCTAATTTGAATTTTTACGCATATGACTTAGTCTGAACTTTATGCATAAAGATTAAAGACACTGTACTAGAGAACTTGACTATACAAAACTTTACGCTTATGCGCAAAAATTAAAGTTGATAAAAATTTTAAAGTGCAAAAGTTCTTTGTTTTACGTAAAGTCTTTCACTTGTGAATTTTACGCTGCCACGTAGTGACGTGAGCGTACTTTGAAATTTACGCTGGCACGTATTGACGTGAGCGTATTCTGAATTTTACGTTGGCACATATTGATGTGAGCGTATTTTTGCAGTCACATATTGATGTGAGCGTATTTTGATTTTTACGCTAGCGCGTATAGACGTGGGCGTTTGTTTTTATTTTTACGCTGACACGTATAACGTGAGCGTATTTTATTATTTTAATTTCTACGCTGACACGTATAAACGTGGACGTGAAGTTTAAAGTTCGAGTTTTCTTCTTCTTCTCCGGCGAACTCTCGGCCGAAGTTAGGTAGTGTTATACCTTTCATGGCCGGAGCCACAGTGGGGTTGGACTGTCGGGGTGCCACCGATGAGGGGATGTTGGTTTTCGTGCGATCAGTCGTCGATGAAGCAGCGATGGGCTTCTTGCCCTTGGTGCCGGCGGCGGTCTTGTTCTTGGGGGCCATGGGTTTGAATTGAGATTTCGGAGAAAGAGAGTAAAGAAGTTCGGGATTGCAAAGGACGAGTAAAGTTCTCTCTGTACTCGTAAAGCTCTATTTATAGAAATTTGAAATTAGTTTAAATTTCCAAAATTTACGCTGACTATTGGATATCTCTACTTTTACGCGGACTGTTGAGTATCCCGAACTCTACGCGGATGACCGTTGGGTATCCCGAATTTTATGCTGACTGTTGAATATCCCGAATTTTACGCTTATGTTCAAAGTATTTCAAATTTTAAAAATATTTAAAAGCTTTGAAGGGGGTCTTGTAGGAGCGTAAAAAGTACTTCATAGACCGAGTCAAAGAAGTTGAGAGCTTTACGCAAGTCAAACAGAGTCAAACTCAGACTTTGCAGAAATCAAACTCTACGCGAGCTACTTTATGCGAGAACCATCTTCAAAACTTTACGCTGGAGACAGGCTGTCCATATCGCATTTAATGCGCATGATACTGTTCTGACAAATTGATTTTCTGACAGTGGACAGCATAGAAGTCGAGAAGAATTGATTTACACCAAACCCAACACTTGCCGTTTAGTGTGCAGATGGGCTACTTTAAGCTCAAGAGATTGCTTCTTTTACGCACAAAATTTATTCGAGCTTTTACGCTCAAGGATGTTGTGCGTGTAAAGTTTATTTGAGCTACTTTTACGCTCAAGGCTACTTTTCAGCCACTTTACGCGGGAAGTCTATTTTGGGTTATTTTACGCCCAGTCTGCTACTTTACGCAGGAAGTATATTTTGGGTCATTTTTATGCCCGATCTTTTTCGGCTACATGAGAACGTGGTCTGCTTACGTGGCTTTCATGTCACACTTATCGAGGAACGTGTGTACGTGCTCTCCCCATTTTGTTGAAGTAATAGGACACGTGTCATCATGCATAGAGAATGATTTTCATCGTGGATGACAGTTACTTGCATAGTGACCCAACTTTGTTGCTTTTTACGCACAGAGGGTCTAGTCTATAAATAGACTTATTTTTTAACACAGACATGAAGAAGAGATCGGGAGAGATACAGGAGAGAAGATTCTGAGAAAACTTATACTTTCAGAGTGATATTCCAAGAAGAATTTCTTTAACTTTTTCTCAAGAACAGGGTGAAGCAAAGCAGGAAAGCATTCGACTGTGCCATCAGTGCCGTTGCTCGATACCTTTCTGGTGACTTAGTTCTTCCGATTGTTCATCTTCTTCAAGCAGTTTTCTTCATCATCATCGTATGGTCCAAGGAACAAAGTTATCGCTCTCAGATCAGACTTCCATATCAATACTTCCCAGAAACAATTTATACTTTTGTACTTTTTCTCGTTTTCTTTCAAAAGCCGATTTAAGGCATTTTGTTAAGTAAAACACCCTTATTGTGAACTCTATGCTTAAGCATTTATCTTTAGTGTTAGTAACTTAAGATTTAATGAGCACATTTATCTTGTTAATGGCCTACCTTATTAATCTTAATTAGTTATGTAGCTTTCTTATTTGTGATTTACTGTTAAGCTACATAATTTTTGTTCACTTTCACTCATCTAGCTATCTTCTTGAATTTCAATCTATATGTGATATGCTAGTTTACAAAAACAAGATTTATGAATTTTTTTGATGATATTTGTATTCTATTTTAGAGACATATGTTTGGTCTCTAAAATTAGTTTGACAAAAAAAATTCTTGTTTCAATTGAGATTCGTGATTCATCGCTTTAACTTCCTTCCATACTAGTCATTGGTCAGCATCTCTTAAATTTTTCTCATCTTTGAGTCATAATTTTATTGTATTATCATATTACATATCTTTATATTAAATATGTAATAATTTAAATGAGATTGACTCTTTTCCCATATTTTCCATCGATTTGTAAGGTTTTATTATAAATATGGATTTGGGATTTTCTCATGATGAGGTTCGTTGGATCATGTTTACTTTAATTGATAAATGATCCTAATGGTTGAGTAGCCCTATGTTATCTAATTATGTGGTTATCAAGTTAATTTATTACTCTACTTTGACTACTCATGGATTATCAAATATGTTCTTTGCTATTTCAACTTCATTGGTTTCTCATTTAGTATTAGCAAGGTTGGATTATTGCCCGTCGATGGGTACATATGTGGTAAAACATACATAGTCCATGCAAAGCAATAAATTGGCTGATCATTTCTTAATTAGATAATCATGGACATGATATTTGACTTTTTTGTATTTTTGAGCTATATTTTGACTTTTATCATGATTGATTTAATTGACTTTATTCCTTTTCATGATGATATTTTTTTCAAAAGGTAACATACATTGATCTATCATATTTAAAAATGAGATTCTTCCATATAGGTTATTATATGTCATCTTTTGATTACATGTGCTAAAATAGATTATTCTTTTAATTTTTTATTTTTAGTAGCTATTAAGTGGATATCTCTTCTTGACTAAAGATGACATTATTCGTTTTATGATGATTTTATAGCCTTATATGAATTGAGTAAGGGAAAGAAATACATAGTCAATTTTATCCCTAGATCTCGCAGTTATATATTTTATGTTATAAGTGCTTTGGAACTAGATACACATATTTTAAGGTGGAGCAAATAATACGGTTCAATTCATTATACCCATTAATACGTCGTATACCTAGTTCATCATGGACCCATATTCTCTTCAATTTCATATCTCATTGATGTCATAATATTTTTTATTTTCATGGGTTTATGAGAGTGTATGCAATTATCTTTATTATTTTATCTCTCTCTTATACGGGTTAAATAGGTCATCTTGTTAATATTAACTTTCATATCTTAACTTGATGACTATTATGCTTTCATTGATTTGGATTTTTGAGGACTTACTCAAAACTCATGATTTGTATCAACATTGGTACTACTTTAAGGGGGAGCATTCAAGTCTGCTGAATTTCTCCTTCTCAAGTGTTTTTTTCTCCTTTACCTTCATGTTTATCTAAAGGGTATTCATATAGCATGATAAGGTAATTGAGTTCAAATGCATGAATTTTGGATAAGCAAATAGATTTGCAAATAATGAGATCATTTCATATCAATTCCTCTATTTTACATTGATAATTCTTTTATTTTGTTTCACTATTTATCTATAGACAATTGTGACTATCATAGTTTCATTGATCAATGTTTCAAGTTTATATATTTCAATTGATATCAAGTTTATATGTTTCAATATCTCAATTGATATCTTTCTTTTTTTATGTCTATTATCTATCTTTATCTAATCCCTATGGCTTTTGACAGAAATCCTTTATTTCATAATTCTCTTCCAAAACTAGAATAATATTTTATATCATATTATGTTTTGAATTTTTTTCTTTGATTTCATGTTGGTAAACTATCTATTGATTATTATCAAATTCTTTTAGTTTTACCAACTATTTGTGTTTTGACAAGCTCTTTTCTATTTGGTACTCTACATTTGGTATGTAGTTTATATACTTGTCTTTACACACTTCTTCCATTGTTCTTCATTTAGTATATCCTTCATTATGATTATTTTTGCCTTTCTCATTTACTTATGCTTGAGTTTGTTTTATCTCTTATTATGGAGGAGCTTATTTTTTGATCATGTCAAAGGGGAAGAAATAAGTTTAAGTTAGCACACAATCTTCTAGTAATATGTGTTTATTAGTGATACATGCATCTATCGTATCTGTATTAAACTTAATCGATTTTCTACAATAAAAAAGGGATAGTACATCGTGTTTTTGAATATGGCTAATCAGTTAAGTTTAACATAATGATGTCACTAATATTCATATACTCACTATCATGTTGCTACTTAAACTTAGTATTGTCCTAATTATTCTATATCATATTGTTATGATTGTATCGTACTGCAACATATTGTTTTGCTTGCCTAACATGTATTTATGAACATGCAGTAAGCATGATCATACATGATCAAACCAGGATATATGCAATAAAGAATTAATGATGGACCAAAGATGGCGTCATACAAGAAGATTTTTCTGAACATGCTTCAGATTTCCAGATCTGTTTATATTTGAACGACTGTTGTCAAAGAAAAAAGCGTCTTCAGGTCTGCTCAAATACCGGAAGAAAGATGTCATCAAAGGGCTCTTGGTTTTCCTATTTGTTCTAAGTCTGTAATTTTCAATTTATTAAGTATAGGAGAATGTGTACGTTGAGTCGCACTGTATCATCTCAACCCCTAGATATATCCCTCCAAGCTCTACCATACAAACAGACCAATCCCTGAACCAAACCAAACTACTATAGCCCATTGAGAACTTTTGTCCCAAGTTAGAAAGAGTTTGGGCCAAACTCTGTCTAAGACAGAACTCGGGCCGAACTCTGCCCCCTAAATTTCAAGAACCTAATTTTTAGGAACATCATGATCCAAACTGTCCAACGTTTAAATTTTTGAAAATTTGGGACAAAATTCTGGCTGAATTATGCCTCCCCTGACTGGTATATATAGGGCTTGATTTCTCTTATTTCAAATCAAATCTCTCACTCTCAATCTTCTAAGCCTTATACATTCTAAGCCTTACTCTTCCAATCTACCATCCACAAAATTTTCTAAGCCTCAAGGTGCTCAAGTGCGATTCAGCTAGAAGTTCTGTGCAAGAGTTGAAAAGAAGTCACTTGGACAATTCCAAATTTCGCCTCTGCGAAGTTGTAAGAAGTTGGCACGCTCTTCTGAGTAAAGTCATGTGTGTGTACCCTATTTCACAAATAGTGGATTTCAATCCTGAACGAGAGTTCTCAGGCCTGGAGTAGTCTTCCACGAGAGAAACCAGGTTAAATCATTGTGTTTGCGTATGCTCTTCCGATCTCTCTTAATTTTCTCATTACTACTCTGATTATATATTCTCTTGATAGTTGCTTTCTGGACTTGGTATATAGTTAAATTTTTAATTGGTTATTATTGACACAAATTCAATTCACCCCCCTTTAGAGTTGCCTGCACGTTACTTCAATACGTCCTTTGATATTGATTTCACTAACCTGAAATGTTAGCAGTTCATATATTTTGTTTATCGACTTAAGTCGTCATTGATTATGAAAATCAGGTGTGACTATTAGGCAATGGGCCAACAATCTTCCCAATTTTGATAATTGACAACAAACTTGAGTATATACCGAAATATAGCTAAAATATAACTTTGAAATGATATACCTGACTTGTTCGTTTTAAATTTTGTTTTGGTATTGCTTTTCTTCCCATTTGTCCTGTACAAAATGAGTAGCTCCCCCGTAATATGTGAGGCCAATAATATAGACAGACAAGGAAAGAAAATGAGTAACATCCAATATACAAGTCACAAGATATGAGTATGAAGTTAGTAGAACTAGCAGTAGATAAACTGATAAACTCAACTAATAAGATGATGAACTAAAACTGAAGAAAGTACATCATAAGTCCATAAACGTTATAACTAGAAGTGTTTATGACTGCTAAAAAAAACTACTAATAAAAATGTCCAACTAAGAAAGTTTGGACTGATACATAATGCAGCTACATAGATCATCATCACTAGCAAAAGTCTCACATATGAGCATCACCATCATCTGTTGGAGCAAGTGGCTGACGATCGAAATAAGCTGTGGTCGGATCAAAACTCCAGTGTAGATCAGCAAGAGTGTTTCTTAATACCTGAGCATGAGAGGTATGTCGAAACTCAGCATCTACATAACTCTGATGACGTTGCCCGGAGAGGGTGACAAAGTCATCCAAGTGCTGATAGAACTGGGGGTCGAAGACTAGAGCAGGAGCGGCAGGAGCAGAAGCATCTGGATCAGCCTGGGGCTCAACTGGAGCAGCATCGGAAGGAGGTGGAGACAGAGGATACTTCCTAGATCTAATCATCTTAGAAGATGACAAAGAATAGGACAGAGAGAAAGGTTGATCTGGAATCTCTTGAAAATAGCTGCCAGATACATGGAGTACAAAAGGGTATGCCCCACCCATCTGCAACCGATCATCCAAGCCATAAAGGTCTTGGGAACTGAAAATGGAACATCAAAATATAGATGATACATCGCGGACATCTCAAAGAATGTGATCTCGTCAGAAGATCCCGTCTTGGAAAGCAATGCAGAGAAATAAAGCGATGTAATTCATAAAAATTTTGGTCTAGGTGTTTTGTGAATATCCTACCACTGTGAGGGACATGATTAGGATGACACATATAGACTTTGAGAGAGTCGAGGGTCATGTCTCCGGGAAACTGGACTTTGTGAATATTAACTAACACCTCGCCAACATCAGGCATGTGAAAATATTCGCTGACGTCAGTTGAGTTAAACTCAATTTCATGTCCAACGACACAAGAGTAGATACTACCATCAGGTTTCACTTAAATGTTACAAGAGAACATCCTAATGGCATTATCATAGATATTGTCAGTAGTAGAAATGAAGTCCTGAAGACCAAGTCTATTGAAAGTGTTTGCATATTCAGATAAAATTATAAAGTTGACAACTCTCCCGGGACATATTTCCTGAAGAGAAAAAGAATCAAACTAAGAATTTGAGAATTCTACAATTAGAAAGAGTGAAGCGTCAAAGTCATGTTCGTCGGTGGGACGAGCGGGACTAAAAGCGTTAGCAGGTTAGATGAACCCGCTGTGGAGGAAACTTTCTTTCTCTTGTGGAGTTGTTTAGGAGCCATGGAAAAAAGAGAGAAGAGAAAGATGTACCTTAATAGAAGGAGATATGGAAGGAGAGAGTCACTTCTGAGCTTCTTAGATCCAAGAATTAGGGAGGAGGAGAGCTTCAACCTTTGGGAACAAGAGTTTTTGGGGGGTTCTTAGATGAAAGATGGAGAAGAAATATGGAGAAGATGATGTTTATAAAGTGCTAGGGCTCGCAGCAGCAATTTTGGAAATTGAACCAACACTGACCAAACTCGGTCCGAGTTCTGCCGGAGTTCGGCCACTTGTATTTCCAGTTCATTTATGCATAAACTTAATTACTTTCAAACTTCTTCATTTAATAATATTTATTACTTTGGGTTAGCTGTAGGGGCCGGATCCCAGCTACCGATAGTCCGAAAACTAGTACATCGTGTCGCTTCAGGCTATTTATGCCTGTATGATAGAAGGACCCCTTCGGCTTGTACCCAAAATAACTTCAATTGATAAATGTCAAAGTTTTAAGTCATAAGAGTTTTTATTAATCGTAATGCATCATGAATCCATAAATTCAAGTATGCCTAGCTTATGATGCAGATAGTTAAAACGGTCTTCAACCAGTGGTTTTATGAAAATATTGGCTAGTTGATGACCTGTGTCAATGAACTCTAAGCAAATATCTCCGTGTTGTTGGTAATCACGTAAAAAGTGATGACAAATCTCTATGTGCTTTGTACGTGAGTGACAAACAGGGTTCTTAGTCAAGTTAATCGTGCTAGTATTATCGCAGAATATGGAAATCTTCGTATAGTACAGATTGTAGTCTTCTAGGGTCTGCTTTATCCACAAAATTTGAGTACAACAGCGTCCTGCGGTGATATACTCAGCCTTAGTCGTTGATAGCACTACAAAATTATGCTTCTTGCTAAACAAGGAGATTAAAGATTAACCTATGAAATGACACGTACCGCTGGTAATTTTACGGTCAACTTTGCATCCTGCAAAATTCCCATCAAAATAACCGATTAGGTCAAAAGATGTGGTTTTAGGATACCACAAGTCGACTGTAGAAGTTCCGTTAAGGTATCCGAAGATACGCTTAATGGCACATAGGTATGATTCCTTAGGGTTAGCTTGATATCTTGCACAGATGCAAACACTAAACATGATATCAGGACGATTAGCGGTTAAATATAAGAAAATACCAATCATACCTCGATACTTACGTAGGTCTGGTTTGCCACTTTCATCAATGTCAAGCTAGGTATATGTGGCCATTGGAGTTCGGATAGGCTTTACGTTGTCGAAGCACTTCGCAAACTCTTGACAAAGTTTTTCATTAGTAGAACCGAATATTATGACATCTACATAAATTTGGATAAGAAGAATTTCATCATCTGAAGACCTGATAAATAAAGTAATATCAACTCTTCCTTTTTAAAAACTATTTTCAAGTAGAAAGGCACTTAGGCTTTCATACCAAGCACGAGGTGCTTGTTTGAGTCCATAAAGTACTTTTCTAAGTTTGAAGACGTGATCAGGTTTCTGAAAATCTTCAAACCTAGGGGGTTGTTTCACAAAAACTTCTTCTTTCAAAAATCCATTTAAAAATGCACTTTTTCACGTCCATTTGAAATAATTTGAAATTGTGAAAACATACAAATACACAAAACATGTGGATAGCTTCTAGTCTAGCAACAAGAGCATTTGTTTCGTCATAATCAATACCTTCTTCTTGATTATAACCTTGTGCCACTAAATTGCTTTATTGCATAGAACTCGTCCATCCTCACTTAGTTTATTTTGGAATAGCCATTTGGTACCAATTATCGATTAACCAATAGGTTCAAGAACAAGTTCCCAAACTTGTTTTCTCTCAAATTGATCAAGTTCGTCTTGCATGGCATCAATCTAAAATTTATTATTAAAAGCATCTGCTACGGTCTTAGGTTCTACTTGCAATATAAAAGCTACATTAGCTGCTATTTCAGTGTCTCTATTAGAAGAACGTGCGCTTACACCTTTTGATACATCTCCTATGATGAGCGTCTCTGGATGATCTGGCAAGAATCTCCAAGATTTGAATCTTTTTATTAGATCTTCCATAGGGCTCTCTCTGGTAGCAGTATCTTTGGATGACTTGGATTTAACGGGCCTGTGTCTCTTCATCATCATTGTCGCTAGATTTATGACCATTGGGCTTAGCAAAAGTAACATTAATGGATTCTTCAACAATCATAGACCTTTTATTAAAAACTCTATATCCCTTACTCTTAGCATCATATCCAAAAAAATCCCTTCATCTGCTTTAGAGTCAAACATTTCCAAGTTGTCCTTGGTGTTCAGGATAAAATAGCGACATCCAAAAATATTAAAATAAGAAATATTTGGAATCCTTTCAAAGCAAAGCTCATATGGTGCTTTTTTCGATATATGTCGAACTAACACCCTATTTAAAATATGACAGGCTGTATTAACAACTTCTACCCAAAATATATAGGAAGATTATGCTGATTCAACATGACTCTATCCATCTCGCTTAGAGTACGGTTCTTCCGCTCCACAACACCATTTTGTTGGGGAGTTCTAGGACAAGAAAATACGTGGTAATGTCCACTATCATCATAAAACTTTTTTAAATCAGTATTTATGAATTCGCTACCATGATCACTTCGGATACGAGTAATCATGAAGCCTTTTTCGTTTTGTACCTTTTTACAAAATATCTAAAATTCAAAAATTATATCACTTTTGTTTGATAAAAAATAAACCTATGTAAAACGAGAGAAATCATCAACAATAACAAAGGCATAGAGTTTACCGCCAAGATTAGCGACTCTACTAGGACCAAATAAATTTATATGAATTAATTGCAAGGGTCTGGAGGTACTTACAACGTTGATGGATTTAAAAGTAGACCTTGTTGCCTTGTTCTTTTGACAGTTATCACATACCATGTCTCTCTTGAATGTGATCTCAGGGAGTCCTTTTACCAACTTTTTGGTGCATAGTCATGAGATAGTATTTATATTAGCATGTCCTAGCCTCATGTTCCATAGCCAGCTTTCATCTTGATTTGCTACTAGGCATCTTCCTGTATTGTTAGTACTCTCTAAAAAGAAAACATAAATATTGTCTTCTCTAATCCCTTCATATACGGGATTGCCAGATGAAATTTCATATATAGTACATTTGTCTTTTACAAAGTTGATGCCATAACCATTATCTGCCAAATAACTTATGCTTAGTAGGTTATGTTTAACTTCATGACTAGACAAACGTCTTTTATTACTGGGTAAGGAAACATAACAACAGTGCCATTTCCAATTATGTCACCTCTCAAGTTATTTTTGAAGGAGACGTATCCTTCTTTCTTCATCGATAGCGTAGCAAACAAAGATGCATCACCAGTCTTGTGCCAAGAACATCCGCTATCGAGGATCCACTTGCTTCTAGCATGAGAGGGTTGACGGTCCACCTACAACACGAGTAGACGAATCCTTTGGTACCCATTTCTTGAAGGGTCCATTTTGATTAGTCTTAGGTCTCCAAACAAGTGTTTGATTGTCAACATGCTTTCTCGCAAGACAATACTGTGATATGTGCCCGTTAGTACCACAGTACGTGCAAGTAAATTTTGAAAAAGTGTTCTTTGTTTCTCAGTTGACTTGCAGTTGTGTCTTCTTTGAAAATCTATAACTGAAAGCATGATTGTGATTAACATGTTGCTCACGTGCTTTCTGTGGTTTAGTCCTCTTAGTTGTATGCTTAACATTAGGACTAACCTTAGGCTGTGTCACAAGGATGGCCTGCTTGCCTAACTTGATTTCTAACTTTTAGAGACCGCACAAGACTCCTCATATTTAGTAGTCATACCAGCGAGTCTTTGCTCTGTGACTAAGTGCATCTTCTTCTCTATGTCATAAAGCTCTTATATCTCGACATAGTCTCTTTCTTTATTTTTAATATTGAGAATAACCTCATGATAGTCTACCTTAAGCTTGGCTATTTCATCCGTGTTACCGGTAGTACGTCTCTCTAATATCTTCGAGAAGATTAGACAATCTTGCTACTTCGGTTGTTCATGTCTTAACCTCTTTGCAAGATTGCTTATACTTGTCTAACACATTTCTATGTTCTTTACGTAGTTTGCTAAAAGTATTTTCTAACTCATCGAATATAAAATCATCATATATAGCTGATACCTTATCGAATGTCATCAGACAGACATTCGTATTGCTGCAAGGTCTGTCATGTTCCTCTGATTTATTGGCATCACTTTCATGACAGATGCTTGTATTTGCATACTTTCAACCAGTTGTAGCTTTTCTACTTGATTTTGATCCATCATATGGACTACTTTTCTTTGACAGTGGACAGCCTTCTTCATATCTCCTAAATCCTTGCATCCAAAGCATATTGTTTCTTCTTTATTGCTTTCGTGGACGTCTTTCTTCCTTTAGTTTGATCTCTCAAACATTAAGAATTACTTGAAGTTCTTTACTAGCAAGGCTTGATCATCACCACTAGATGATTCTTTGTCAGAATCTTTACATGCAACTCTTTTGGCTTGCACTTTGAAGGCGATGGATTTTTCTTTAGGAGTTGCTTCTTCAAATTCTTGTAGGTCCAGCTCGTGGGTCATCAACTTGCCCATGAGTGTCTCCGGAGTCATGGTTGTGCCTTCAATGATTGTAGTAGCCTTCGGGTTCCAATTCTTGGTTAGAGTCCGTAGCACTTTCCTGATCTTCTCATGGTTACTGTAATCCTTACCAAGAGATTGCAAAGGATTAGTAATATCTATAAAATGAGTAAACATCTGTGTAATTGACTCGTCGAGTTTCATCTTAAAAGATTTATATTCCTGGGTTAGTCTGCTGATTTTGGAATCTTTTACTTGGAAAGTCCCCTCATGGGTTACCTCAAGAAGTCTCCAAATATCATGAGACGTAGTACAGGTAGAAAATTGATTGAACTCCATTTTGTTAATTTCATAGAATAGTGCATTGATGGCACGTGCATCTAGAATAGCCTTTGACTTTTCTTCGTTTGTGTATTTATCATATGGCTTGTCTACAAGTTTACCTTCAATCACTATAGGTGTCGATTTCTTTTAACCGTCAACTACTATAGACCAAAGATCAAAGTCAAGAGACTTTAGAAAGAAAGTCAATTGTGTTTTCCAATTGGTATAATTTGTTCTATAAAATAGTGGGAGTCTATTTATAGATTTTTCTTCACCATTGAATATTGATTTCACGACTGCCAAATACTCTTTAGGGTTGTTTTATTAGAATATAACCTGCTTTGATACCAATTGTCGGCCGTTGAGCACCTCTTGAGGGTGGTGAATAGAGTGTATACGAGTGCAGCAGAAATAATCACCAATTAAAAATTTAACAATTTAAACTATAGCAGGAATAAAGAGACAATAATATAAACGCAGTAAGAGATAGAATATCAAACTCAGTGAACACCACGATATATATTGGTTTCCCTCTGAGAGGACTAATCCAGTCATGAGTACTCTTACCCTCTGTTAATCCACGATTCACAAGCTAAATGAGAGCTTGACGCCTCTTTACAATACCGTTCTTGGTGACAAGTGCACGACCGACTTCACAACATCGTGCTTGGTGACGAGCGCACGACCGACTTCGAAAACTGAGATATTTTCTGAACTTGTAACCTCTTTACAACTCTGCAGACCAAAGACTCTAAATCGAACATGATGTTACTGGCTTTGGCTAAGAGATGTATAGGTAGAATGTGAAAGCTTTAGATCACCGAAAAATACTTTGAAGAATAGATAGAGAGAAAAGTGGATCAATGATTAGAATTGAAAAATCCTTCTCTATTTATAGGTGTTTTTCGTGACCGAACTCGGGCAGAGTTTAGGCAGAGTTCGAATGCTAAGATCTCATAAACGAACGTTGCATATAGATTTGGAGGCAACTGAAATTCAAATTTGAGTTGACCGAACTCGGTCAGAACTTGGACCGAACTCGGTCAGAGTTCTGCCAAAGTTCTGTTATTTTAGAACTCAATTTAAATAGCCAAATTGTATAGGTATTTTGGACTTTTTCGATATATGGAGTTTTGAGATTTAGGTAGGCTATTTGGAAAGGTAGACTTGAGTTAACCTAAGCCAGTAATATCTGATCGATTTTATATTTTATATCCTAGACTAAATAAAAAATAAAAATACAGAAGAAATATAAAAATAACTCGATCAGGATTCCATAACAATTAGCTTTTGGATGATGACTTTGAATGCTAGTTGTAGATGCAGTACGTCCTTTGATATTGATTTCACTGATCTGAAATTTTAGCAGTTTGTATATTTTGTGTATCGACATAAGTCGTCATTGATTATCAAAATCAGGTGTGACCATTAGGCAATGTGCCAATGTTTGCAAAGAACAAAAGTTTTATTACAAACTGAGAAAAGAGTACATGAGTACAATTGATTTCTGGAGAAGTACAACTATAGAAATCTAATCAGAAGACGATCACTTTATCCCTTGGACGATGTGATATCGAAGACACGAGCCTTTGGAGAATGCAACAGCACTTTAGTAGAAGATTATGATCACACTTGATGCTTTGTGATTGATTTGAAACTCTATTTATAGAGTTCTTGAAATAACTGTTTAGCAGTTATTCTGGGTTGTGCGTGCTTCAAGTTGCGTGCCTCCGTTCACTTGCGCAAACGGTTGTACTAACTGTTGTAGGCGCGTGGCATCATTTGATTGAGATACGTGTGGTCGTAGGCAGTGTAGTGGATACGTTCTGCAAAGTTAGTGGCTTGTGCGCTATGTCACTCTGTCCTGAATATCATTTGATCACCTTGCACGTGCTTCATCAGGTTGCGCGTGGGCGCAACGTAACAACCTGTGCGAGCGGTTTACACCAACTGCTGTAGACGCATGGCATCATTTGATTGAGATGTGCGTGGTCGTAGGTAGTGTAGTGGGCACGCTCTGCAAAGTTGATGGCTTGCGCGCCACTGTAGAAGCATAAATTTTTTTCAGCAAATGAAGCCCCATGCGCCCAAGCCAGTGAAACCCCTTGTGCCCAGTCAGAAGAGCTCCAAGCGCCCAGCCAACGAAGCTTCATGTGCCCAGTCAGTACCGCTTCATGCGCCCAGCCAGTGAAGTTTCATGCGCCCAGTCAGTGAAGCTTCATGTGCCCAAGACTAGCACCCCCGAAAGGAGGACACATAGCCTGAGACATGGCTATGCGCTCAAGCCTGACTCAGTCAAAGCCATGATCAAAACGTGTACCGAAGTGCACGGCCACATCAGTCTCCACAAGCAGTCGTGCATCGAAGCATGCGGCCACGTCAACACCACGACCAACCCACGATCTCGTAGCCTGTATGCGCCTACATCCTATGCACCCAAAATAGGACTATGTGCCTACATAAAAACTAGTATGTTTCTTCATGTGGGTGCATAACACCATTCTAGCTCAAGAATGACTATAAAAGGGGGGCCTCATCCCTCTTCAAACAGACAGAACGAAGAGCAATTTCAAGAGCCAAATTGCTGTACTTCTTGCCAGTGAGCCGAGAGTTAGCAATTTTCTTAGGTTTTCTCTCACTTTTGTAATCGGAGTGTCAACGGAGTAAAGTAGCAACTGTCGCTCGATCTCCATCGCCCCATTCTCCAGAATTCTTTTTTGTACTCGGGGATCCTCAGCGCAGGATCTCGCAGGCGTACTCGATTTATGGTGCCTTGCGCCAATAAAAGAAAAGACAACATTTTCTTCTTCTTTTTTGTGTGTGTCCACAAAAATGGCGACTCTGCTGGGGACTACCTTTTCCTCTGACGAGAAGGTGGTGACATAATCCGATACCGACAAAGTGGGGAGTACTCAGAAGATGCTGATCGTAAAGTTCGATCAGCAGGCGTTCGAAGAGATGCTCTAGAGGGACGGCTCTACTCCTTCAAAATTAGTGAAGCCAAACAAGTCTCGCAAGACTTGGCTTCCGAAGGCTCGCTGCGCATATCCTGCTAGTGTCATAGCAGATATACAGTTGGAGGACTCTGTCACATGGGCCCATGACTCTGCCACTGAAGTCCTCCAAATGGAGAAGGCTCACATCGTTCTGAGCTCTACTAGTCCAGCAACTTCTTTTCTCCACAACCAACAACAGAGTGTTCAACACATGAGACTTGGCAGAGAAAAGCACTACGATGCTAAGAATCGGGATGTGTGGCACTCTGGCCAAATCCTGCGAGGCCCACGAATGAAGAGGCAAAACTGGAAGAAAATAGCACTGCTCCACCAAGCATGTGCCCAAAGCCATGCGCCCAAGGGAGTGCTCGGGCACATAGCCCCAACCAGAACACTTCTGTCTTCAGCAGGCTGGGCATTCAGAGTCATGCGCCCAAGGCTATGCGCCCAGGCTCTCTGGATCCATACTATGCGTCTATATCAAGGCGACTCAAGCATGCTGTCAGGAAGCATGCGCCCAAGCGCAGTCTCCAAGGCCTATGCGCCCACAGCAAAAAGACACGCCCCAATGCGTATAGCACGGGGCTGTCTTCAAGGACATCACAGAACTTAGTTGTGGGGGTTGCCCCTGTACATGAACTAAGTCTGGATGTGCTTACTCTCCTTACAAACCCGCATGCAAAGCTCGGCGATGCGTGCAACATGGGTTGTAAGACAAAGCTCTCTTCCGCTGACTTGCGCGACATAGTAAATCATAAGCGTAAATCGAGGAAGAACATAAAAATTCATAGTGCACTTTCGTGCACCAGTATTGTTATCAACTGTTGTTGCTCCAAAGCAACAAGAGTACCTCAGAGAAAGTTCGTGTTTCGGCAGCTGCACTTCTCTGACGACGAGAAGCCACTATGTGTTTCATCCAACATGGCTTCATGGGGTCCCCCTTACGGAAGCCCCAATCAAAGACGGTGGACTACCATCCCAAGCTTCTCTCTCAATTCCACGAGAAGGAGAAGACGAAGTCTACCAACATATGGCCAACAGGCTGTCACATCTGAAGGAGTCTATATAGGCACCCGGTCAAAGGCGAGATTCCGTACAGAAGACGAAGAATCCCAAGCCGGGGGTAGCATTCCCTCAGAATCTGAAAAAGATAACCCCCACACTAGGGGTAGCCTTTCAGAGGATGATGATCCCTCTGAATCCTATGGCGACTGTCTACCTCTTCTACCTGAAGATGAAGGACTTATCCACTCAGAGACAGATAGTATCAGCACCAGTTGCACTGCTTCCTCTGTTCATCCTCGTTTGCTATCTACATATATGACGGACGGAGAAAGGCCTGAAGAAGCTAATGACCAGACCAGCAAACGGCTAGAGGGTCATGAAACAGCATTCGCCAAGATCACTGATATGCTTACCAGTATCATGGCGGTTCAAGCTGCTGGGGCTGTTCCTCCACCTCAACAAAACGTCTCGGCTCACGCTAGTCCAGTTCACAGCAACAACCCTCCTTCACTTCAAAAGGAGTATCATTCCGTTGTGCCTCATCCAAATCTTACAAATACAGGGGGTGGTCCTCCGCCAACAACGCCTGACAATCGTTCAACAGTCGTTTTCCAACACCTGCTCAATCAACATGATGCAATTGATTCCTTGGTCGCTAGCCTCGATACCATCTCGCACAAAGATGAGCTTCAAAAGATGAGGATATCTCAACCATATCCCCCTGAGAGGGAGAACACTACTTGTCCTCCTAACTACAACCCGCTGACGTTGAACTCATTTGACGGTTTGACTTCTCCTCGTCAGCATAATACGTAATTCTATGCACAGACGCTGCACTTGCCCAGAGACGATCCATTCCTGTCGAAGCTGTTTATTAGCACCTTTCGGGGGGTAGCCTTCGAATGGTTCTGCAGTCTGCCTGACGGGTGCATCAATTCATTCAAACACTTGAAGAGGTTGTTCCTCAACAGGTTTTATGAGAGTGGCATGCATGTTAGTATGTCCACTCTCATCGAGACCAAGCAAATGAGGACTGAGTCTGTCATCTCCTTCATAAAATGCTTCAGGCGGCTAGCACTGAAGATGCCTTTCGGCATATCAGACTCAGAACTTATGGATAACTGTCGATATAACTTCCTTCTTACAGTAAAGTTTTGTCTAGGTATACATAAGTATGATACATGGCCCACTTTTATTGGGGTCGCTGATGCTGCTGAAAACGACGTTCCTAACTTAGAACTACTGGGGTTGAAGACACCCAAATCCGAAGACAAGGGCAAGCATCCTCAAACTATCCCTGTTCGTGGGGGTAAAGGGAAAGAAGTCCTGAAAGTTGACACATCCAAAGGAGCTTCCAATTCTCAGGGCACCTTCGACAAGCCTAAGGAGACCTTCTCCTTCGACGAAAATGATGTCATTACTATCTTCCACACATTAACGAAGGGTAATAAGCTGACATTGCCCCCACTACGGCGTCCTGCAGAGGCGAGCAAATTCAATGATCCCAAGTACTGCCTCTACCATCAGTACATGCATCACTCCACCAAAGACTACATCATCCTGAAGAAGAAGAAGAAGAAGAAGATACAACAGTTAATCGCCAGCCAAGTGATCAACCTCGAAGCTGAAGACAAGGTCGTATCTGCCAACATGATCTCACTTCAGTTTGGTGACTTTCCTACTACAGAAGTCCCAGACGGCGTGGTCCTGATCCCCAAGGAGATGATGAAAGTCGTCAACCTACCACCAGCTCGCAACTCAACCTTGGTCCCACTCACAACTGAACGTGGTGAGATCATGTGGGTCCACCCGGACCATGTCCAAGAAGTGACGCAGGGGGTAGCATCTCCCAAAGCAAGAAGGGGCAAAAAATTCAAGCCATGCCATATGGTATCCTCCTCCGTCTACGAGGTTCTTTCTGGCGAGATGCGATCGAAGAAGACTTATCTTCGGACGTACGATCCCGCACAAGAAGAAGAAATACCTCCTCAAGCTCCTGCTGCCCCCACAAGCTTAGAAGCCGGCACGTACAAGCCTCAAACCACGGACAAATCCAAGCAGAAGGAGACGAGGTTTGATAAATCTTTAAAGGCGCCAGCTCATGAAGGCATGGATCGGCCCTACAACTTTGACATACTGGCTCAGCTAGACAATACACCTGCCAGGTTGTCTCTGTTTGATCTATTGCGACTCTCCAAAGAAACGCGGAAGGCCTTAAGTGAGACATTACTACATACCGACTCCTACCTTGCTGAAGTCAAAGCCCCCGCTGAAGATCCTGTCTTCTGTCCCCACTGCCACAGTACTATGGAAGTGGTGCCCAACATCACCTTCTCACAGGAGGATATGCTACTAAAAAATAATCGTCATGATAGACCCCTGTACTATACAGGGTATATCGAGGCGATCAAGGTGGACCTCATGCACATCGATCCAGGATCCTTCCTCAGCATCATTCCTCGAAGTTTGCTTCAAATTCGGGGAATCCCTCTGCATAAGCTATCCGCAACCAACAAAAATATCATGGCTTTTAATGTTGGTCGAAGCCATCCGCTTGGTAAGATCCGTCTCAAATGCCAGATCGATAATCTCCGAACGGACGTTTTCTGCTATGTGATCGACGCCAACGTATCCTACAACATCTTATTGGGACGTCCATGGATACACGAGAACATGATCGTTCCTTCCATACTTCACCAGTGCTTCAAGTACGTCAACAGTGATGGTGTCGTGAAGACAGAGTTTGTCGATATCGATCCTTTCAAGGGCATCGAATCTTACTATGGAAATTCGATACTTTACCAATCTCAGCCCCCCAAGGATGATAGCAACGAAGCTGACAATGAAGCTGAAGCAAGTCCATCCTCCAATGATGGTCCCCTGATTGTCCGAGTTAAAGGATGTACTACTCCAAAAAGTACTCTAAAGCCTCTCATAATCTGGATGAAAAAGAAGAACCCCGACAAGGTCAAACCATTGACCATCACTCTCAGCAAGACACCCCGGGAGGAACCTACTGATGCTCGTCCTCCCAATCTTGAAGAATTGCCCTATGTGGTAAACTCGGCCAAGGCTATGGCTCCTCTTCCAGATGATGACCCTCTCAAGGAGTATATCAATACTCAATATAATGTACCTTCAACAGATGATGTTATCCCTGAAGAAGAACTTACGTATTTCCTTAGTACAGGTTTATCTTTGAATTACTCTGATGTCTATCGATCTGTAAACCACTACATAGATACGATATACGCTCTAGAGAACGGCATAAGACCACCTCTCTGCATGCCGGTCATAACACCTCACCTGCGGGAAAAAAATTTACCCTGAAGATATCCTCTACTTCATCGTTCCAGCTAGAAAGAATGATGAAGAACCAATCATTTTCAGTTGTATAATTGGCGAGAGAAAGTTCGTTCCGGACTCTACTTCTCCCAAGCACAACACAGAAGTTGACTATGACTCTAAAAAAATACAACTTTTTCGGTATAGTTGGCAGGACAAGAATATCATCCAGAATATGGGATATGACATCAAAAGCGACGAAGGGCTAAATTACGGCCGAGGACGACGGTTGCCAATATGACACTTTGCTCCTTCCGGCAAACCCGAGAACTACTATCAACGAAGCGGTGTTGGTTTGGACTATGTCTCTCCTCCAACAACTTCTAAAAGATCAGATGATGAAGCAGATCGTTGTTCTCATTCTTCTGATTCCTCCCTCTGGGACTCAGACTACAGCATCGGCGACATGTTCAGAGCAACTATGTCCGTCAATATGGTTTTCGCTGACCAAATTACAGACGATGTCCAATCAATCGAACTCGAACAATGGGCTCAAAAGATGAACATCAGGTAGGAGATGCACTTCGAATAACGGAAACCACCTACTGAAGTCGAAGTCATCCAAGTCAATCTAGGAGATGAAGCATCCTTCAAACCAATCTTCATCAGCAAAAGTCTATCTGGCAATGAATGCCAATCTCATATACATCTTATAAGAGAATACATCAACGTCTTCGCATGGAGCTATGAAGACATGCCAAACTTGGACCCTAAAGTCGCCATGCATCCCTGAACATTTTGTCTAAAGCCAAGCCAGTGAAACAGCAACAATGGCGATTCCGACCAGACGTCATGGAAGCCATCGAGAACGAAGTCAAGAAGCTCATTGCCAGTGGATTCATTCGCGAGGAACAACACCCAGACCTGGTTTCCAACATCGTCTCAATCATGAAAAAGAATGGTAGAGTTCGAGTCGGTATCGACTACCGTGATTTGAACTCTGCATGTCCGAAAGACGAGTTCCCTCTACCGATCATTGATGTAACGATCGACAATACTTGCGACTTCGAGCGGATGTCCTTCATGGATGGGTTCTCAGGCTACAACCAAATCAAGATGTTTTCTGATGACGAGAGGCACACATCTTTTCGAACACCATTGGGGGTATACTGCTATACGGTGATGCCCTTCGGATTGAAGAATGTAGGAGCGATATACCAGCAAGCCGTGAATACAATTTTTTACGATCATTTGTGCAAAACTGTAGAGTGCTACGTAGATGATATCGCAGTCAAAAGATATCTCAAGGGCAACCACCAAGACTTGAGAATGGTGTTTGAACTAATGCGTGCACACCAACTCAAGATGAATCCAACCAAGTCTTTTCTGGAAGACTCCTGCAACAAGTTGCTTGGTTTCGTCATCACTTAAAAGGGTATACATCTGGACCCGGAGAAAGTGAAGGCTATTCTCGACATGCATCCTCCAAAAAACCTTAAAGAGCTACGCGGACTACAAGAAAGGCTAGCCTACATCAGACGATTCATTTCAAACCTCTCTGGAAGGTGTCAACCGTTCACCCAGCTCATGAAGAAAGGCATCTCTTTCGTCTGGACTGAACAATATCAACGTGCATTCGACGACAACAAGGCGTATCTTACAAGCCCTCCAGTATTGGTAGCTCCAATAATGGAAAAGCCCTTCTTACTATATGTCCGTGCTATGGACCATTCTCTTGGCACCCTATTAGCTCAGAAGAATGAAGGTGGCCATTAACAGGAAATCTACTACCTCAGCCGTACAATGGTGGGTGCCGAACACAGATACACACCTGTGGAGAAGAAATGCCTTGCACTAGTATTTGCCATCCAAAATACACGCCACTACGTGTCTGGGTAGACTCTCCACATCATATCTAAAGTCAACCCTCTCAGAATACTCATGACTAAACCGTGTTCTCTTAATTCCCGTTTAGATACATGGGTAATGCTGTTGACTCTATATGATATGTTCTTCGTTCCTCAGAAGGTAGTAAAAGGCCAAGCATTAGCTGATTTCCTAGCAGCTCATCCGGTGCCGGAGTCGTCCAAACTCTACGACAAAATCTCCGACGAAGTGGTGGAGTCTAACACTGCAACTGAAGAAATTCCTAATTGGCAAATGTTCTTTGACGGCACATCAAAAACAGGGCCCAAAAGAAACATCGTGGCTGGAGTAGGTGTCGTGCTCGTGTCACATAATCATCTGGTTATATACCATACATATTCTCTCGTGGAACCATGCACTAACAATGTGGCCAAATATAATACTCTATTAATCGGCCTACAACTGGCGAAGCAACTGGGAGTTGACTATCTAGAGGCTTACGACGATTCCAAGCTAATAGTTAGTCAGGTCCGAAGGGATTATGAAGTTTGACACGAAGATCTTATCCCCTACCACAGAGCAACAATCGAGCTGGCATCTACTTTCGTAGGATTCTTCATCGAGCACGTGCCTTGAGTACAGAATAGAAGAAGGTGCACTAGTCGGTCTCGCTGCTTCCTTGACCGTTCCAACCAATAATCAGCAGTCGATCACAGTGTTTGGTCAAAAACTATTCTGTATAAAAAATGCCTTGCATATTCATCACAGTTACGCAGCGAAAACAAATGTCAATGTCAAAGACTGGAGATTTCCCTTTATAGACTATGCTGTCTATGGAATCCTCCCCGAGGACCCGAAGGAAGCAGTATCCATCCAAAGGCGATCCCTCAGATTTTACTACAATATAGCTACCAAGATGTTGTACCGACGCTCTTACGACGGGCTACTGTTACGATGCTTATCATACACAGAAGCCAAACATGCACTCCAGGAGGCGCATGATGGAGTTTGTGGTGCACATCAAGCAGGCCCCAAATTACAAGATTGCCTAAAAAGAATAGATTATTATCGGCCCACAATGATAGCAGATGTTGTTGAATATACAAATAAGTGTAGAGCTTGTCAGTTCTACGCCGATTTTATTCATCAACCTTCGGAGTTTCTATACCCGACGGCAGCATCTTGGCCATTTGAAGCCTGGGGCATGGACGTCATAGGACCAATCATCCTGCCATCCTCCAAAGGATATCGGTTCATCCTAGCCATAACCGATTACTTCTCCAAATGGGCGGAAGCTATACCGCTCACCGAAGTGAAGACGTCAAATGTCATCAGTTTTATCAAAGATCACGTCATCT